>JAFREQ010000052.1:437500-452500 GCA_025331565.1 Holacanthus passer | reverse complement strand
CGGCGAGCCGCCTCTGATGACATCATCACCACACGGGACAGAGGCCATGATGATGTCATCAGCAGACAGATCGGAGGAAGACATTTCCTCTTCTGCCTGAGGTCAAAGGTCAAGAACTCCTCCGTCATATTTTATTAATGAGTCTGATTCTGTTTGTTATTGATACAAACTCAACACTTCCTGCTCATGTTTCACAATAAAAGTCTTAAATAAAAGCAGCTGCAGGATTATTGATGTGAAACATCTGCAGAAAGTGTTGAGTTTCATTCAAAACAATCAAAAAATGACAGAGTGAAGTTGTTACCCAGAGAAAGTGAGAGACCTCGCAGTGCAGCTAATTCCACCTTCTCACCAGGTCTTGACTCTCATCACCAGAGGGCTGAGTCTCATCACCCCAGGACTGAGTCTCATCACCCCAGGACTGAGTCTCATCACCAGAGGACTGAGTCTCATCACCCCAGGACTGAGTCTCATCACCAGAGGACTGAGTCTCATCACCAGAGGGCTGAGTCTCATCACCAGAGGACTGAGTCTCATCACCAGAGGGCTGAGTCTCATCCCCCCAGGACTGAGTCTCATCACCAGAGGACTGAGTCTCATCACCCGAGGACTGAGTCTCATCACCCCAGGACTGAGTCTCATCACCCGAGGACTGAGTCTCATCACCCGAGGACTGAGTCTCATCACCCGTCTCATCACCAGAGGGCTGAGTCTCATCACCAGAGGACTGAGTCTCATCACCCGAGGACTGAGTCTCATCACCAGAGGACTGAGTCTCATCACCCGAGGACTGAGTCTCATCACCAGAGGACTGAGTCTCATCACCCCAGGACTGAGTCTCATCACCAGAGGACTGAGTCTCATCACCAGAGGGCTGAGTCTCATCACCAGAGGACTGAGTCTCATCACCAGGACTGAGTCTGAGTCTCATCTCACCCAGAGGACTGAGTCTCATCGCCAGTCTCATCACCCCAGGACTGAGTCTCATCACCAGAGGACTGAGTCTCATCACCCCAGGACTGAGTCTCATCACCCGAGGACTGAGTCTCATCACCAGAGGACTGAGTCTCATCACCCCAGGACTGAGTCTCATCACCAGAGGGCTGAGTCTCATCGCCAGAGGGCTGAGTCTCATCACCCGAGGACTGAGTCTCATCACCAGAGGGCTGAGTCTCATCACCCCAGGACTGAGTCTCATCACCCCAGGACTGAGTCTCATCACCAGAGGACTGAGTCTCATCACCCCAGGACTGAGTCTCATCACCCCAGGACTGAGTCTCATCACCCCAGGACTGAGTCTCATCACCAGAGGACTGAGTCTCATCACCAGAGGACTGAGTCTCATCACCCGAGGACTGAGTCTCATCACCAGAGGACTGAGTCTCATCACCAGAGGACTGAGTCTCATCACCAGAGGACTGAGTCTCATCACCAGAGGACTGAGTCTCATCACCAGAGGACTGAGTCTCATCACCAGAGGACTGAGTCTCATCACCAGAGGACTGAGTCTCATCACCAGAGGACTGAGTCTCATCACCCCAGGACTGAGTCTCATCACCAGAGGACTGAGTCTCATCACCCCAGGACTGAGTCTCATCACCCCAGGACTGAGTCTCATCACCAGAGGACTGAGTCTCATCACCCCAGGACTGAGTCTCATCACCCCAGGACTGAGTCTCATCACCAGAGGACTGAGTCTCATCACCAGAGGACTGAGTCTCATCACCCGAGGACTGAGTCTCATCACCAGAGGACTGAGTCTCATCGCCAGAGGGCTGAGTCTCATCACCCGAGGACTGAGTCTCATCACCAGAGGACTGAGTCTCATCACCCCAGGACTGAGTCTCATCACCAGAGGACTGAGTCTCATCACCAGAGGACTGAGTCTCATCACCAGAGGGCTGAGTCTCATCACCCCAGGACTGAGTCTCATCACCCCAGGACTGACTCTCATCACCAGAGGACTGAGTCTCATCACCCCAGGACTGAGTCTCATCACCAGAGGACTGAGTCACATCACCCGAGGACTGAGTCTCATCACCAGAGGGCTGAGTCTCATCACCAGAGGACTGAGTCACATCACCCGAGGACTGAGTCTCATCACCAGAGGGCTGAGTCTCATCACCAGAGGACTGAGTCTCATCACCCGAGGACTGAGTCTCATCACCAGAGGACTGAGTCTCATCACCAGAGGACTGAGTCTTATCACCAGAGGACTGAGTCTCATCAGGGTCCGAGTGGCTGCTGGAGGACGTTGAGTGAACGAGATGTTGTTTCAGCACCTAACGTCAGTGCAGCTCTGCTCTGATGACACATGCACTATTCATACTTTCTCATTATTTCAGCTCCTCTAAAAGACTCTGTCTCTGTCTGATGATTTCAAGCTTGGCTTCCAGTTTCGGGGGTTTTAATAACTACTGAACTGCCAAATAGATTTTTTTTAAGTCCAGACAAAGACTGCAACACAAAAGACGAGCAGATTCTATTTCATTGTTTCCCTATTTAGACTAAACGCTCACCACCGTCTGCTCAACCTGATCGTGTCCAGAAGGAATCTGAAGAACAGGAAACACTATTCAAGCAGCTGGAGTCTGAACGATCCACATCAGCAGAGACCGACAGACCAGGTTCACCTCACAGAACAGACCGATCACATCGACAGTCGACGTGAAATCTATCAATCACGGACCGATCGTCCTCACTGCGACACAGAGACGACCCTGAACACGTCATCTCTCTTCTTCTATGGTTTCCTCTCGTTGTCACCTTCCTCTGCTCGGGCTTCTCGTCTGTCGTCGTCCTCCTCTCTGACCCCTCCTCTCTTCTTTACTCCCATAATTCTTCTTTTCTTCTTCTCATCTTTCGGTTCAACGCTTCGCATCAAAGTGAGACGTCTCAACAACTATCAGATTCATTACATTCTGTTTAACTGTAATTAAAATGTTCAGGTGATCTGGACTCAACATGTGAGTGAGAAACATCACAGCCTCAGTATCAGAGTGTTTCCGTCCATGGGAGCAGATCTCAGATCAGTTCTGTTGACTCTGTTCTCTCATTCATTCCTCTTCACTCTGCTCGGCTGCATTTCACAGTGTGTTCAATCATCGGCCATCACGATGATGGATTAATCCGCGTTAACGCGTCAATTTTGACGGCCATAATATTAACAATGAAACACACACTGAAACACACACTGAAACACACACTGACACACACACTGAAACACACTGACACACAAACTGAAACACACTGACACACACACTGACACACACACTGAAACACATTGACACACACTGACACACACTGACACACACACTGACACATACTGACACACACGCTGACACACACTGAAACACACACTGACACACACACTGACACATACTGAAACACACACTGAAACACACAGAAACACACGCTGACACACAAACTGAAACACACACTGACACACACTGACACACACGCTGACACACAAACTGAAACACACACTGACACACACTGACACATACTGACACACACGCTGACACACAAACTGAAACACACACTGAAACACACACTGACACACACTGACACACAAACTGACACACACACTGACACACAAACTGAAACACACACTGAAACACACACTGACACACACATGTAGACAGGGAGGCTTGAAGCAAAGACACCCAGTGCATTATGGGAAAGTCAGTGTTTCAGATCCAAACGTCCTGATGCCCCTCAGGTCTGTTTTTAATCCGTCTCTCACAACAACAACTAAAAAACAAACAAACAACAAACAAATGTGTCTCTGTGTACAACAACACAATGACAGTTTCATGTAGAGTCCAAACATCTATGAAGAATATGTAAAAACCTCGAAGTACAAACGTATTATCAGCAAAATGTACTTCAAGTATCAGAAGTAAAAGTACTCATTTGACAGGCTCCTTTCAAAGTCTTACTGTATCATATTATAATATTCTGTTTTCATCCCAACTGGAAACATGTGAGAGCAGTTTCATGTTGTCGTTCTTCAGTGTGGAACTTTACATACTCTGTGTACTACTGCGTACAGTAGTTAGTAGTAGTAGGAGTACAAGAATGAAGCAGCATAAAATAGAAATACTTATGTAAAGTACAAGTATGTCAAAATTGTACTTAAGTACAGTACTTGAGTAAATGTACAGCTCTACACAGTATGGACCTCCTCTCTCACAACACACAGCCCACCTCCCTGCTCCTCCTGCTCCTCCTCTCAGTGACACTGAGCCTCCTCTGTCCACCTTCACTCTCTCTCCTCATTCTCATTCTGTGCCTCCTCCTCCTGTTTGTCCCTCACTTTGTGCTCCATCCTCCTGACACTTCACCTCCTCTTCAGTAAGAAAAAACACTTCTTTACTCCTTAATGTGCCACTAACAACACTCCTCATTAATAAGCTCCTCCTCAGGAGTAAAACACCTCAGACAAACAGAATATAACAAAATCTGTACTACCTCCTCCTGAACGCATCACCTCCTCCTGGACGTACCACCTCCTCCTGAACGCATCACCTCCTCCTGGACGTACCACCTCCTCCTGAACGCATCACCTCCTCCTGGACGTACCACCTCCTCCTGAACGCATCACCTCCTCCTGAACGCATCACCTCCTCCTGGACGTACCACCTCCTCCTGGACGTACCACCTCCTCCTGAACGCATCACCTCCTCCTGAACGCACCACCTCCCCCCACCTCCTCCTGAACACACCACCTCCTCCTGAACAAACCACCTCCTCCTGAACGTACCACCTCCTCCTGAATGCACCACCTCCTCATCACCTCCTCCTGAACGCACCACCTCCTCCTGAACAAACCACCTCTTCCTGAACAAACCACCTCCTCCTGAACGTACCACCTCCTCCTGAACAAACCAACTCCTCCTGAACAAACCACCTCCTCCTGGACGTACCACCTCCTCCTGAACGCACCACCTCCTCCTGGACAAACCACCTCCTCCTGAACGCATCACCTCCTCCTGACGCATCACCTCCTCCTGAACGCATCACCTCCTCCTGGACGTACCACCTCCTCCTGGACGTACCACCTCCTCCTGAACGCATCACCTCCTCCTGAACGCACCACCTCCCCCCACCTCCTCCTGAACACACCACCTCCTCCTGAACAAACCACCTCCCCCTGAACAAACCACCTCCTCCTGAACGTACCACCTCCTCCTGAATGCACCACCTCATCACCTCCTCCTGAACGCACCACCTCCTCCTGAATGCAACACCTCCTCCTGAACAAACCACCTCTTCCTGAACAAACCACCTCCTCCTGAACGTACCACCTCCTCCTGAACAAACCAACTCCTCCTGAACAAACCACCTCCTCATCACCTCCCCCTGAACGCACCACCTCCTCCTGAACGTACCACCTCCCCCTGAATGTACCACCTCCTCCTGAACAAACCACCTCCTCCTGAATGTACCACCTCTTCCTGAACAAACCACCTCCTCATCACCTCCCCCTGAACGCACCACCTCCTCCTGAACGTACCACCTCCCCCTGAACGTACCACCTCCTCCTGAACGCATCACCTCCTCCTGGACGTACCACCTCCTCCTGAACGCATCACCTCCTCCTGGACGTACCACCTCCTCCTGAACGCATCACCTCCCCCTGAACGCACCACCTCCCCCCACCTCCTCCTGAACACACCACCTCCTCCTGAACAAACCACCTCCCCCTGAACAAACCACCTCCTCCTGAACGTACCACCTCCTCCTGAATGCACCACCTCCTCATCACCTCCTCCTGAACGCACCACCTCCTCCTGAATGCAACACCTCCTCCTGAACAAACCACCTCTTCCTGAACAAACCAACTCCTCCTGAACAAACCACCTCCTCATCACCTCCCCCTGAACGCACCACCTCCTCCTGAACAAACCACCTCCTCCTGAATGTACCACCTCCCCCTGAACAAACCACCTCCTCAACGTACCACCTCCCCCTGAACGCACCACCTCCTCCTGAACGTACCACCTCCCCCTGAACGTACCACCTCCTCCTGAACAAACCACCTCCTCCTGAACAAACCACCTCCTCCTGAACAAACCACCTCCTCCTGAATGTACCACCTCTTCCTGAACAAACCACCTCCTCATCACCTCCCCCTGAACGCACCACCTCCTCCTGAACGCACCACCTCCCCCTGAACGCACCACCTCCTCCTCCTGCTCAATGTTGACTCCAGCAGTGTCAGACCAGGAGCAGCTCCTCCTCACTGAACCTCCTGCTGCCAGTCATTCACCATCAGACCCTCTGAGACAAAGAGCAGCTTCAGCATGTAAACACACACACACACACACACACACGGAGGTCTGATCTCAGACCAGCTGCAGGTTTAACACGGTGACAGATGAGACCCGCAGGTTCACACACACACACAGAGATGAGGAGGTGATGCGGGAGGTGATGGATGGATGGAGGAGGTGAGCGCCTCCCCCCCCGCTCCTGTGCCCGGCTGCAGGCTTCATGTCTCGGCTGTGAATGTGCTGACTGCGCCGCTGCGGGCTGCTCGGTCCCGGCGGCCGGGAGCGCGCTCCGCCGCTGGCCGGCCGCGGACGCACCGGGCCGGGCTCCGTTACCTTCATCACTGCCGTCGTCCTCCGGGTCTCCGGCCTCCCGCTCCCCGCTCCCCGCTCCGGGCTCCGGGCTCGCTGCTCCCGCCTGCGACGGCTCGCTCCTCGCTGCTGCTGCTGCTGCGCGCGCGTGTGCGCGTGCACGCGTGACAGTGCGTGATGTCCACTGCAGGTAAAAAGATCACACACGTGCACGTCTGTGTGTGTGTGTGTGCGCGCGCAGCAGCTTAATGGAGCTTTACTACAGTGAGAACAGCGATGAGTGAAGGTCTCTCTACCAGCAGCCTCTCTCTCTCTCTCTCTCTCTCTCTCTGTGTGTGTGTGTGTGTGTGTGTGTGTGTGTGTGGGGGGGGCGGGGCACCAGGAAGGAAAAAGGAAGGAAGTGAGGGAGACAGAGGCCCCACCCCCAGAGGGAGGAGCCAGAGTGATGAAGATGATGATGATGATGGGGGTATTCAGGGTGATGGGCTGACATCAGCGTGTGTGTGTTGCAGAGTGTGTGGGTCTGTTTTCATGTCCTGGTGTGGACTTCCTGTCCCTGTGAGGACACTCCACTGACATGATGCCTCTGATCCGGCCGTGTGTGTGTGTGTGTGTGTGTGTGTGTCTCAGGTTCCTTCTGTCGCCCTCAGCTGATTGTCACCTGTTCAAGGTGAGACATCAAATATCTTTGTTTTATCTCTGTGTGAATTTCATTTGATTTCATTTTTTAATTGTATATTTATTGTCTTCTTGTACTTTATCTTTTTGAGTCCAGGTGAGATCATGTGATCTAAAATGTCTAAATGAAATCAAACCAAACACAAATATAATGAAACACCACACACATTATTAAACGTGTTTCTTTCCTGAGTTATTAACGGTTCCATAATGAAATGACAAACATTTGTTTGGCTTTTTGTCTTTAAGAACAGACTGGACCGTTTTTCAGTGTGATCGGAGTTTTCCCATCGCTGACAGTTTGTTTCTCTGCAGGTTGATGAAGGTGAACTCAATCAATCAATCAATCAATCAATCATTAAAGCAGAGAAGTGGGTTTGAATCTCTGCTGGGACAAACACACACAAGGTGAGTTTGGAAAACACCAGTGGAACATCTGAGACGAGAGCTTCTGTGATTCTTACTCACTGATACTTGATGAAAACAGACGTGTGGCTGTTGTTTGGCTCCCGTCTCTTTTAATATGACACAAACATCTATGAATTCTTGCAGTAAGAAAGGAAAGTTTAGTTAATTTCACTACAACAATAAGACTCAAAAGTAGGAAAATAAATGTTAAATAAAGTTTACTGGTTTTCCAGAGGGATGATCACTGGTTCTACTGGCAGTGAATCATATTTGTCTTTGAATGTTGAATATTAGCAAAGTGTTTCTCTACAGCAGCAAATAATTCCATGATAATGAGCTGATAGACACGATTCATAAAATACTTGAAAATACTCCAACAGCTTCCTTCCAACAGCAGGTGGCAGCAGAGGCTCCAAACACGGAGCTGCAGGAGCAGCTTTTGTCCTGGAGGTCACGGCGACGTCAGAACTGTAACATTATGATCATGTAAACTTCCCTGTATATTTGGGCTTTGACTAAACGTCTCCAGCCGTCCCCGGTCCGACTGCACTGGTCTCTGGTGTCGGGCTCCGGCAGCGTCTGACGCCAGATAACATTTAGCAAACATACAATAACAACAGATCATTTCCAATCAAAGAAACAGGAACCAGAATGAGAGAAACCAGGAAGTGTGAAAGATTCAGTTTGTTCAGCAGCTGAAAATCAAAGCAGCTGTTTCTACTGTTTCTACTGCAGATGTGTTTATTGTCTCTCTGCTCCTGAGGGAGTCTCTAATCAATAGCTCTTCAGTTACTGTGGTGGAGGAGATCTCCAGAGACACACACACACACACACACACACACACACACACAGGTCCATTAGTGTCTCTATCTGTTCGCTGTCATATGAAGCCTAATGATCACTTCATCATCCTGTGTGTGTGTGTGTGTGTGTGTGTGTGTGTGTGTGTGTGCGCTCTTGTACTTCTGTCTTTCTGAGGACCAATTAGTGTTTTAGACCTGAACAGTGAGGACAGTTTTGTCCGGTTCTGTTCTGTGTCCTCAGACAATTTAGAAATACTCTGCTACAAGTAAAAGTATTGCATTTAGCATTTGACAATAATATCTGCACTTAAAGTACAAAAACTAAACGTACTCATGATGCAGAATGGCCCATTTCAGAATAATATATATGATATTATTGGATTATACATATATTTTTTTATTATGTTAAGATAAGGAATATCATATCTTATCTTATCTTAATGCATTCATGTGTTCATCAGTTTTATGTTGCAGCTGGTGAAGATGGAGCTCAGTTTAATGTCTTTATATCCTGCTGCTAGTTTCATCTGTAACATCAACATTCAGGGAGTTGAAGCAGAAAGCAGCATAAAATGGTAGTAGTAGTAAATTAATAGTAAATGTACTCTCCTCTTTCCCATATCTTCCTATTTATCCTCCAGCTTGTCCACCTCCTCACCTCCTGTTTCACCTCCTTCTCTACATCCCTCTGTCCTCTTTTCCATCCTCCTCTCCTTCTTGACCTCCTCTTGTCATCATCCACCTCGCTCCTCCTCCTCCTCTTTGCGCTCCTCCTCCCTCTCTGGCTGTAACACCCTGTCGATCCAGCAGGGGGCAGCAGATCTCTGTTCACTGTCTGAAGGATGACATCATCCAGAGAGGATTATGGGAGAGAAAAATAAGAGCTGGATTTATGATTTTAAAAAAAGACAGAAATTATTCTGATCCAGAAAGAAAGAAAGAAAGAAAGGAAGAAAGGAAGGAAGGTGTGTTTCTGAGGGACAGTTAAATTCCCCGTTTAAGAATAAACCTTGTTTATGCAGCAGTTTATGGTACATTGTGTTGAATTTAAACAGAAAACAACAAATTCATCGTCATCATCATCAGAGTTCATTGTGTAACACGATGGGAAAATATATTTATATACACAACATCAGATCGTGAACAAATGTCTTCGGCTCATTCTGAGTTCTGGATCATGAGTCATGTTCATGAGGGACGTCTCAAAGTTTGATGTTTTTCAGGTAGAAAATGTCTAAAGGTCCACAACAGAAATACAATTACAGTCAGAATAAACAGCTGTGTAATAAAAAGATATCAGAGATCAACATAAGACATTAACAATAAAAACAGTGAGATGAAATCAAAGATCTCAGACAACGTTATCTGTTTATTAATCATTAATCACATTTACAGTCTTAATATGAAAGTTTTCTTTCTGATAAATAAAGTCAGTGTTTTCATGTCATGTCTCTGGGAACATGTTCATTTGCCTCCTCTTCATGTTTCTGTCGGGCTTTTTTGTCAGTTTGAAAATGTATTAAAAAAAGACATTTAAAGAAAATCTGCTCACGACTTATTTTATTTTGACAGAAACAACAAACAACAGAGAAACGAGAGAAAGAGGTAAATCCTCTCTGCACAGGATTATGAATGGCTTAATATAGAAGCTTAGCCACACACACACACACACACACACACACACACACACACACTCCCATCTCTGATCTGATGGAGACCTGGAAGCTTTTATCCATCTATCTATGATCAGAACATCAGAAAGAGGAGGTGAAGAGGAGAACATCGGAAACTGGAAAGGAGGAGGTGAAGCAGAAAGGAGGACAAGGAAAGGGAGGTGTAGACGAGACAGAGGAGGAGTAAAGGAGGCAGAGAAGAAGACGAGGAGGGAGGATAGGACAGATGGAAACAGGAAGTAAAGAACAAAAAAGAGGAGGTGGGAGAGGAGGAGAGGAAGGAGGTAGAGGATGACAGAGAGATGAAGGAGCAGAAAGAGGAGGAGATATAGGAGGTAGAGAGGTTAGTGAAAGGAAGAGAGAGGAGGAGGAAGAGGAGAGAGAGAGGAGGCCTCTTCCTGCGAACTTCATAACTTTATTTATAAATCAGCCTTTGACAGCAGAAGGTCAGAAAGACAAAAAATCAACACACTGAAGACAAAAACAGTCCAAGAACCAACCAACAAACCTGATCCAGACCTTAGAGACCTGCTGCTGGTTCAGGTCTGCAGATCACAAGAACCTGGAACTGAACTCTGAATGTGATGAGGAGACAGTGATGGAAAGAGTCAGACTCAGAGCCCAGTCTGGGGTCAGAGTCCAGTCCGGTCAAAGGTCCCGGGTCAGAGTCTGGTCCGGTCAAAGGTCCCAGGTCAGAGTCCGGTCCGGTCAAAGGTCCCGGGTCAGAGTCCGGTCCGGTCAAAGGTCCCAGGTCAGAGTCTGGTCCGGTCAAAGGTCCCGGGTCAGAGTCCGGTCCGGTCAAAGGTCCCGGGTCAGAGTCCGGTCCGGTCAAAGGTCCCGGGTCAGAGTCCGGTCCGGGGTCAGAGTCTGGTCCAGGGTCAGAGTCTGGTCCGGGGTCAGAGTCTGGTCCAGGGTCAGAGTCTGGTCCGGTCAAAGGTCCGGGGTCAGAGCCCGGTCCGGTCAAAGGTCCAGGGTCAGAGTCCGGTCCATTAAATGCCAGAGAAGGTGAAACGGTTCAGTGTTTCCTTCTTGACTTTGTGTTGAAATTGAAGATGAAGCTTTCATCAACCAACAGATTATCCAGTGATACACCAAGCTGTGTGTGTGTGTGTGTGTGTGTGTGTGTGTGTGTGTGTGTATATGTGTCCTCTGTCTCAGTGAAGGTCGATGTTTCATCATCAGAGTCTTAAAGCTTTAATTTACCTTCGAGCACCTCGTTGGTCTGTGATGTTTCCTGCTGTAAAATCACACAGAGACGATGGAAGATTTTCAGACCATGAACTGAATTCAGAACAAAACAAAGACAATGAAAACATGAAGATAAGAATAAAAAGCTGAATGAGGAGGTTTTTAGGATTCACATGAGATCAATGAAGACCTGAACCTGATCCAGCTGAAGTTTGATGACCTTTGACCTGAGACGAGCTTCTGGATCTGATCAGTGAGAAGCAGCGGACTGATTCACCACCAGGCGTCAGCGTGAAGAACCTGAAGAACTGTCCATGTGTGATGTCACACAGGTGTGTGAGGTGAATGTGTGCGCAGAGAGAGGCGATTGGTCCACAGGATACAGGTACCGGCAGGCGATTGGCTCCTTTCTTGATGATTTAAAAATGTTTCTTAAATCATATTTTTCATGTGTTTTCATCTTCAGGAGAGATTTCTGTTTATTTTAATAATAATAAAACCTCCTGTTGTCACATTTTTATTCTCTCTGCGCCTTTAATTCTCCATCAGACCTCCCCTTTAACACACTGAGCTTTTTCTATATAATCCCCAAATGAGAGAGCGTCACAGAGAGAGAGAGAGAGAGAGAGAGAGAGAGAGAGAGAGAGAGAGAGAGAGAGAGAGAGAGAGAGAGAGAGAGAGCGAGACTGAGAGAGAGAGAGAGAGAGAGAGAGACAGAGAGAGAGAGAGAGAGAGAGAGAGAGAGAGAGAGAGAGACTGAGTGAGAGAGAGAGAGAGAGAGAGAGAGACACACACACAGAGAGAGAGAGACACAGAGAGAGAGAGAGACAGAGAGAGAGAGAGACACACAGAGAGAGAGAGAGAGAGAGACAGGCAGAGACTCAGATTAGTGAACCGGATCTGAAAAAAGAAGCAGATTTTGTCTCTTCGGATTTTTCTGGATTTGTTTCTTTTCTTCTGACTTTTTCCCGATGTAAATAAATCGATGAATCGATAAAGTGATCGAGGAACAGAAGCGGTTCATTTTCAGTAAGTTTGATCAGAAGTCATTTGCGGATCAGAAGCAGCTGATGAGGATCAAAGCGACCGGACACTGATCGACAGCGGATCGATGGCGGCGGATCGATAGAAGATGATTGTCGGAGTTTGCAGCTGAAAATCAGCCAGATGTTGGAGGACAGAAGCAAAAGTAAGAATCTTGAATCGGTTTTTCTCTGCAGACAATCAAGAGAGAAAGTTCAGTCTGTAAACGTGATGATTCAGATCAGCTGATCAATATTTACACACGAATCATTCATAATATGAATGAGTGTGTGTGTTGAGTTCAGGGTCAGTCAGAACTGAGACCATCAGCTGCTTTGAATCACTTTGAACTACAAGCAAACTGGAAATGTTCCGGTGTCCTGATGATTTTTCACCGTCAAACTGTCAGATCAACAGAACACATACTGACAAAAGTAAGTGGACGCTTTCGCTCCCCCACACTCAGCAGCTGAGACCCTCAAACTGTTCTGAGATCAGCCATCAGGACACTGAGCTGTTTCCTGTTTGTTCAGTGTCCTGATGGTGGAGACAGACAGGAGATGAGGTTTGTCTCCATGAGACACTGAATCAATAAACTGTGGATCTGTTCACCTGCTGTTTGATCAGGTTTGTTTCCTCTGTCAGACTTTACATGAGACCATCCAACTGATTTCACCCAGGAAGTACTCAGAGCCTTTACTGCAGTAAAAGTACTAATATGCACTGTGGAGTATTTTCACAGTCTCTCATGTTTCTGGATTCTTCTTCTGCTGCTTTAATGTGTCTGAGTCATTTTCCTGCTGGAGATGTTGGAGCTCATTGAACGACTTTATATCCTGTCGGCCGCTTTCATCTCCAGCAACGAGCATCAGATTGTAGAAGATCATCATGTGTTTGTAGCCTGGTCGTCCTGTGAGAACCACGTATCTCTACAAAGCTTCATGAGAAAAACAGCCTGTTTTCAGCTTTGTGTCGATGCTTTTTGATCCAAGAGGCTTTTTAAAGAGTTGATTCAGCTTCAGAAGGAGGAGAATTTTCTCATGAAGGAAAACTTCATCCTTCACTTCATCACAAACATTCAACACCAACACGCCTGGAGATACGTGGTTAATAATAATAATAATTATATATTGTAGTGTGACTATCAAAACTAGGTTCGTCACTGAGAGGAGAGAGCAGGGCTCTGTCTGATGCCGAGTCCAAGGAGGACACATGAAGCCATTCCTGCAGTTTGAGTTTATTTGAACCCTCTCGATAAAAACATACATTTGGACATTTATGCAATGATGGACTTGTAGGACTAAACCATGATGGGAAATAGCTTTAGCAGTCAACAGAAATACGGGCACCCTCCCTCTCCCTCTCTCTGTAGCAAGCAAACAGACTCACAGGTCGGTGCAGGTGATATCAGTTAGGCAATCAGTCAGCCACAGTGACACACCCACAGACACACACACCCCAACACACCCACTACCCCCAGTGACCAGAGAGAAAACAGATCCCTGCCTCTACAATCATTATTATTATTCTAAAAATAATGAACTTGATAAAAACAACAAAAACAACAACAGATGTATCAAACAACATAAAATAAAGTTTAGATTGTCACATGACCAGAGGGGGAAGAAAAAATCCAGCAAACTGTTTACTGCACTGAAGTAAATGTACTTTGATTCCATCAGAGTTGCTTGTGAGTCCTCGTCACAGATCATTGTGGATGTGCATTTCAACCAGGTCAGTTTTCCTTCTTAAACTGTCTCATTTAAAGGATCTTAGAGGCCTGAAGATCTGAAGATTTTTTCAAGATTTCATATATTTTTCTTTCTCATAACTGTAATCGTCTTCTGGCCCCTCAGGTTCAACTGACCCCTCTTCTTTAGATGCCTGACTTAAACTGTCCAGACGTGTCTCTGAAACGAAACATCACTGACAGGAAGAGTGTGCCGGACTATCAAAATAAGAGCCTGGATGTTTTGTCTCTGAACAGACGTACGTTGACCTGCGACCTCTGACCTCAGCTGGGCGGGGTTAACAGAGGTCACTGCCTCTGTCATTCAGAGAGTGACTCAGTTTAATCCTCCTCATCCCGTGGCAGGATCAGACTTCCTGCTCTGCTCTCTGAATTAAAATGGCCTCCACGGACCTTCTGATAACGTTGTCATGGAAATGAGCATTAACACACGTGACATCATTGGTTACCGTGGCAGCAGAGTTAATCCCCCCTTTTGTTTGAAATGAGGCTTGTTTTAACTTTATCTTAACCTCAAAGAAACCTTTAAAGTGACTTTCATCCCGATGCAGACGAGACCTGACCGGACGTCCTTTATTCCAAATGACCAGATATTTTCATTTCAGGACATAATAAACAAACATGGACAGTGTCAGATTTCAGATGTCTCATTGTCCATGAACGCATCAACAGCGTTAGAGTCTTTGCTGTGTTCTGACATGTTGACAACCTTGACAGAAAACTGAAGCCTCCCAAACTTTGTCTGTGATGAATCAACGCAATAAAGTGAAACCAGTGGCTGTTTAGAAAGAAGGAAATCAATCAAAACAACTGTCAGTAAAGGTTCAAAATGAACATAAATAAACATATTTTACACGACTTATGTTTTCACGTCGACAACAGTGTTTTAT
>JAFREQ010000052.1:420000-432500 GCA_025331565.1 Holacanthus passer | reverse complement strand
ACGCTGAGAAACAAAATGTGCAACACATTAGTGATTTTGTTTTCAAACTGTTTGTTTTACTTTTACCAGAGAAAATGTTGTGAGGATGAAGATGAAGTGATGAGTTTAATAAATGTCTGTAGTTCAGGATGAATGAATGAATGAATGAATGAACTTTGAACTAATGATCAGTTGGTACTTTTGGTAGAAAACTAGTAAACCAGTCGTGCCAACATTAGCACCTCATGCTGGTGATGATGATCTCAAGTCACTTTCATTTATAGTGTATCACTGATATGGATCATGATGATGATGATGATGATGATGATGATGGTGTCGTCACTCTTCCTCCTCAGGTCCAGGGCAGTAATCAGGTCCAGCGAGCTCCCAGAGCGTTATTCTGTCTGAAACTCAACAATCCAATCAGACGAGCCGCCCTGTCGATAGTCGAGTGGAAGTATCCTTTACTCTGACCAATCAGCTGTCAGCATCGGTTAAATTGTATAATTATTCATTTTTATGATAAAATTGTGCTCATAATTTCACTACAAATAACATTATTGTCGACATTTGAACATTTTTAAGTTACGCCAAAGATATTTCAAAGTAGAGTTAAGCGTCTCCTTTAAAGAAGACATCCAGCATATGAACGTACCTGCAAACGTCACCTGTCTGTCCATCAGGTGGAGCTACAGTCTGCTTCAAGCGGCAACCAGCGGCACTGAAAAATGAAGCCAGCATGAAGTGCCAAAAGCTGCAGTAGCCCGAATGAACACTAGGGGCAGGCTCCAAAAGGAGTCAATTACATTTGACCCCTGTGTTAAAATGTCCAACTTTCCAGCAGGAGAAAACATGTTTACAGCCTGGAACAAAAAATGGCTTTAGTCTCTTTAGCTGATTTTCTACTTCATGACATCAACTGTGCGAGAGGTGAGTTTTTTAGAACACATTTAAAATCTAAAATGATGCATAACTAGGAGTATTTTCACTTTGATTGACAGCTGTCAGCTGACTGTCATGTAAATACTGGATAAATAACTGTGCTGATAATTGTACAAACAGACTGTCGAAAAAGTTGCGCTCCCATTTTTTCCTTTGCTAGTAAATATCCAGGTAGCCAGTGAGCTCAGTGGACATGTTTCATTAAACAGGCTTCATTCAGCTCCGCCCTCGCTCCACCTCTTTGTCCATATTTGGATTAACTGGAGTTAGGCGACGTCAACACTACCAAGATGGCTGCGCTACGATTAGCTTCAAAATAGCTCTTCAGAAATCTATTGGTGACGTCACGGACACGAGGTCCATGTTTTATACAGTCTATGATCTGCTTCCTTTGTCTCTCCCTGGTGTAACAGCAGCTCGCTGTCTGTCAGCAGCTGTCAATCAAACAGAGACAGGGACACCGAGCCGAGTATTTCTGATGGATTTTTTTCTTCCATTTAATATTAAAAAGTTATTAACTAAACATTTCAAAGCCTGCTGACATTATTTTTGATGACAAGACATGAAATGTGATTTCAGGAGTTCTACATTTAAAGCTTCCTTACTTCCTTACCTCCTCTGGACTCAATCAGATAATAGATGCTATAGTTTTGTCCCTGCTGAGCTTCCTTAACGTGTCTCTCAGACCCTTTGATATCTTCATTCTATTAGCCATCTTTGCTAACTGTGTTGCTCTGGGAGTTTCTAAACCGTTTCCTGAGGATGACTCCAACTCCACCAACCACGACCTGGTGAGATCGACTGCACAACTACACAACGACACAACAACAGAACCACACGACTGCACAACAACACAACTACACAACTGCACAACAACACAACTGCACAACAACACAACTACACAACTGCACAACAACACAACTACACAACTGCACAACAACAGAACCACACGACTGCACAACTACACAACAACACAACTACACAACTGCACAACAACAGAACCACACGACTGCACAACTACACAACTACACAACAACACAACAACACAACTGCACAACAACACAACTACACAACTGCACAACAACACAACTACACAACTACACAACAACAGAACCACACGACTGCACAACTACACAACAACACAACTGCACAACTGCACAACAACACAACACATGGACACAACGGCACAGTGTTAGAATGTGAATGAATGAGTGCAGGCCTCTGGGGTCGGACAGAGCGGCTCAGAGGGAAACAGGTTTGAGTTCGAGTGTTTGAGGTGATCAGACTCGTGGGACGTTGAGACGTCAGCCGAAGGTGAGAGTTTGTTCAGCCGTGTCTCATGTTGGACCACACGGTCACACGTCACACTAATATTGTTAAATGTGACTTTATTGCATTAATGTGAGAGACGATCTGCTGCAGGATGAGACGTGAGAGAGACTTTACTGTCGTCCACCTGGACACAGATCAGCTGACAGAAGACTGGATGCGCGTTTCTCCTGTGCAGACTTCATGTAAAGACCAAGATACAAAAACAAGATGAAACGTCCTGCAACATGAAGGATGTCCGTACAAACTAATGCTTCCAACAGAAAAACCAGGATGAGACGACGAGTGTGATCAAGTTGTGCAACTTTCAAACAACTTGCTCACGTTCAGTTTCTTCAGTACAAACATTCACTGTGTTTGGAGGCTTCTGTGTTTTTAGACTCACTGATCATTTTGTCCATTTGACTCAGGAAGTCACTTTATTGTGGAGTGATTTCCTTCAGGACATTCGGTCAGCTGACGTGAAGCTGATGTAACCCTCCTCACTGCGGGAAAGGTCAAAGGTCACAGTTATATACAGTAGATGATTGACAGGTCTGCGATCAGATCAGATCAGCTGAGACTCTGAAGAGTTTCTGCTCTGATGGTTCAGCTCTCGCTCGCTCGCTCGCTCCTCTTTATGTCAATGTCTCTGTACCTTCACTTACAGTCCAACTGTACATGAAGTCATTTTATATTGAAGTGACGAGTGTGTGTGTGTGTGTGTGTATAGAGTCATTAAAGTCTAAAGGATTCATCATCTGGAGAGCAGGAATATACACAGACAATGTTGTGTAAATCTGACCAGCAGTTTTCAAGATCTGTTTTTAATTTGTCTGTTTCATATATACAGAGATCCAGGAACGTGTTCTCTCTGTGTTTCAGGAACAAGTGGAGTACGTCTTCCTCATCATCTTCACTGTGGAGACCTTCCTGAAAATCCTGGCCTATGGTCTGGTGATGCATCCCAGCTCCTACATCCGCAACGGCTGGAACCTGCTCGACTTCGTCATCGTCATCGTCGGGTGAGAAAACACAAGAACTGACGGACCTGTTGGTTCTCTCTTTAGATTTTATTTATGTTGGCTTTGTTTTCATGCACTGGGTCTTTCTTTGGATCCTGGTTCTCCTTTTAGAAGCCGGTTCTCTCTTTTGATTCCAGCTCTCTTCAAATCCCAATTCTTTCTTTACATCCTGCTCCTCGCTTCAGATCCTGATTCCCTCTTTAGACTTTGGTTCTTTTGTTAGATTCTGGTTCTTTCTTTGGCCTCTGGTTCTGTTTTTAGAACCCAGTTTTGATCAATTCTTCAGATCCGGGTTCTCTCTTCAGTCTCTGGTTCTCTGTTTGTGTCCTCTCTTGCTCTCTGTGTTGAGTCTCTCTCTGTGTGAAGTTGAAGCGGTGTTTAAAGAGTTGGAGCAGTAAATCAGATCTGACTGCGGTTCACTCTGCCGCTTCCTGTCTTGTGGTCAGTGGAGGAACGAAAACCCTCCAGCAACGCCACAATTTATCTCATTTTAGTGTTTTTGTCCTGAGTATTTGTGACAGCTGACCGTGATCAGTGAACACTGGAACTAAATATACACGTCCACCCTCCTACAATAAACCTCGGCTGTCAGCACGTGAGCAGAGTCACTGCAGTGAACAGGGAGTCGAACCTGCCACCGTGCCTGGCTGCGGGGCCGCGGGGCCGCGGGGCCGCGGGGATGAGATGAGCTGCATCTCCTCACGGTCCTGAAGAACAGGATGACACAGAACAAAGATGCATTCACCAAAGAAACATACATTTATAAACAACTGAATGTAACGACTGAGGGACAGATTTCACAGGTTGCTGCTGTAGTCGAGTCCGTTCAGAGGAGGCACACAAAATCATTATTGTATCGGCGTTACGTTTGACACTGACATTGATATCATCCTAAGAAAACGTGGAAATAAAAGCGAATACAATCACGTATCATCATCCTCGATCTGACTTCTAATATTGTGACAACTGATACCACATGTTTATCTTGTTATTGTGAGATCTGGATCTGATCACGTTTCAGGGTCCAGTTTTTTTGTCATTATACAGTTTCCAGAAAAAGGAGCTATTGTGTCTTTTGAGAAACAGTAAAAGTACTAATATCAGTATAGAAATTAAAGTACTGCATTCATAATCTTACTTAAAAGTATTACCTGAATAAACATAATATAACTATATATCTCCTCTCTGGCCTGGGACGCCTGGGGAACCCTCAGTCAGAGTTCGCCTATGTTGCCGGGGAGAGGGAAGTCTGGGGCTCTCTGCTCAAGCTGCTACCCCCGTGACCCGACTTTGGATAAGCAGTTGACAACGACGATGGAACATAATACAGAATTTATGAAGACCACAGGGAAACATGGAGGAAGAGTTGAGTTTGAGTATCAACAGCAAATTAAAAGAGAAAACGGAGCCTCTTAAAATAGAATCTCGTCAAATCTAACAGGGACGTGAGGAATAAAGGTTTCTCATTGGGGCCGACAGCAGCTCTGCGAGTGTTGGCGTCACCTGCTGAGGTCACAGACAGTCCTGCAGGTCCCGAGCTCCGTCCTCCGTGTTGTGTCCTCGCTGCAGGACGCCGCTGTGAGTCGGGATGACCTCGGGCCGATGATGATGAAGCCTGATCTCACGGTGGCGCCGCCTGAGGACACTTTGTTCCACTTCGCAGTCAGAGATGATGCAGCGAGAGGCCGCTGGATGTTTAATGTTCTGACTTGACACAGTGGAAATATTAACTCTTCAGCCACCTGCTCTCCGTTCGCACCAGTTTCCAGACTCTGAGTCTTCAGATGTGCTTGTAGCTCTGCGAGGACGTACTGAGACACAATGCTGATTTAAGTAAATGATGCTTGTGCTAAATTTCATGTCCATCCATCCACCTGAGATATTTCAGTCTGGACCAAAGTGATGGATCCGCTGACCAGCAGGCATCAGCGTCCACAGAGCTGCCGACATGGCTGCTGCAAATATCTATTATTTTCATCTCAATTCATCTCAATTCATCCTTTCTAGAGTGTTTTCATAGTCTCATATTTCATATTCTCTGTTCGTTTATTAATACTGTCTCTCCTGGTTTTTGCACTGTTAATACTTGTGTATTTGTATATTTCTATTGTTAAATTGTCATTATTTTTATTATAGTTAATTGTTGATACTTTTTTACCCGAGTTGAGTTGCTAACACCTTTTTATACTTCTTGTAAGTTGACCCACTATTTATCTCTCTATCTTTGCTGCTGTAACACTGCAAATGTACCTGTTGGGGGACAAATAAAGGAATGAATTATCTAATATCTTATCTTATTAAAACACTAGAGATTACTCAGCTAATTGCATGAAGGTTTTAACAGTTTTTCAAATCTGGTTCTGGAACAAATCACAGCACTAAAACAAACTAATCAAACTCACTGATTGTCGACTGCTTCTGCCGACTGTGCAGGTTTAAAACCCTCGTATTTCTGCTTTTCCTTCCACACAAACATTATAATGTCACGACCACAATATGTTTGTGCTTTGGCTTGGACAGTAGGTGCAGCAAAATGTCCATTTCAATATTTTACTGTACATTTTAATAACGTTCCACCAGATCAAAAAAAGGCAACACTTACATGAATATCATCTTTAAATTAGATTTTCAAACAGGAAGAAATGATGGAAAAAGATGGGAAGTATTGTCACTCTAAAGCCGGCAGAAGTGAAATCAGACCGGACAGTGGAAACTGTACATCCAGGTCTTAGCCGCTTGTAGGACGTGGAAAAACATTGTTGTCCAACTTTGCCATCAATGTGGACTACAATTCCCAGGACCTCCTTTCAATCTACAGCCTTCCTTTTAGGGCAAAAGATTCACATCCACAACGTTCATTTCCTCCGTTATGCAGATGATGTCATGCTGTACATCACTGTTGATCATCTTTGTTATGTTTTCAAGATAGGGAGTAAAAGTGTTTTAAGCTTTTCTACCTTTTTTATCTCAAACTGCAGCTGAATTTCTGTAAGATGGATTTTACTCTTCTTCGTCTTCTGTTTTTGTCTATTTTTATGCAGGTTATTCAGTGTCGTCTTGGAGACAATGACTCATAAATCTGGTGAGCAGGCGACAACTCATCATGTGCCGGGGAAACCTGGAGGCCTGGACGTCAAAGCTCTGAGAGCCTTCAGAGTCCTGAGGCCCCTCAGACTGGTTTCTGGAGTCCCAAGTGAGTTTACTGGACTGAAGAGTGTGTGTGTGTGTGTGTGTCCTGTATTGTTGTACATGTGCAGAGCTTTGTTTGTCTGTTAGGTCTGCAGATTGTGTTGAACTCCATCATGAAGGCGATGGTTCCTCTGCTCCACATCGCTCTGCTGGTTCTCTTCGTCATCATCATCTACGCCATCATTGGCCTGGAGCTCTTCATAGGACGCATGCACAGGACCTGTTACTACACAGGATCAGGTGCATACACACACACACACACACACACTTGAAATATCTTCATAAACATACAGAAAAACACATTATACAGCAAGTTCAGTGTGTCAGAAGTCTGTTCATGAAGACGGCGGTGGAATCAGTTACTGTTGAAGAAATATGAAGTTATTTTGCACAAAATATCGAAACAATATTTCAAATAGAATCTTTCAAGTCAACAGTCAGATGTCAGACAACATCTGTTTAATGCATGAAGAGGTGAAGGGTGAAGCTGAGCCAGAAATAGAGGAAACATTGAAGGAAGTGTCAAATGAACAAAATGAAATATAAGGTTGAAATGATCCAGTAGTAACAGGTAGAGCAATAATCTCGGCTCACAGCTGTGCAGAAACTCTCTGATTAACTGACTGTTTGTTTGCAGATAATTACGTGGAGGACGACCCGGTGCCGTGTGCGTTTGCCGGTCACGGCCGTCAGTGTGTCGTCAACGGCTCCGAGTGTCGGGGGAGGTGGGACGGTCCCAACGGAGGAATCACTAACTTTGACAACTTCTTCTTCGCCATGTTGACGGTGTTCCAGTGCATCACGATGGAGGGATGGACCGACGTGCTCTACTGGGTGAAACACTACGTTCATCTGTTCTCAGTGTCCTGTCTCACACCCTGTAGCTGTCTGTCTGTCTGTCTGTAATCAACACGAGTCGTCCTGTCCTCTGTGTGCAGATGAATGATGCCATCGGGTTCGAGCTGCCCTGGGTTTATTTTGTCAGTCTGGTGATTTTCGGATCGTTCTTCGTTCTCAACCTGGTTCTGGGAGTCCTCAGCGGGTTCGTCCGCTCCCAACACAGACGAGTCATTTCTTCCTTTGAACGCGCAGTGAAACATTATCCACAGGTCTGCTGAGACTTTCTGGTGTTTGTCTGAGGTTTAAAACTGTGTGAACGTTGTGTGAACGTTGCAGAGAGTTCAGCAAGGAGAGAGAGAAGGCGAAGGCTCGGGGAGACTTTCAGAAGCTGAGGGAGAAGCAGCAGATGGAGGAGGATCTGTGTGGATACATGGACTGGATCACTCAGGCCGAGGACATGGACGAACTGGACGAGGACGGAAACCCACGTAAGACAGAGACGCTGTGTGTGTCTCCTTGTGTTGATATTTTCCTCAGTTTCGGTCCTTCATCATTGCTCGAGAGCGACATTAATTTATGAACAATTAATTAAATCACAAGCAAATGATCAATTCAACATCAAAACTTAATGGACGTCAGTAAATGAAGCCAATTAAAACTAATTCAGTCAGTCAGTGACGTCAATGAGGCAGAAACTCACGAGAAGAGCTGCAGCTGAAACATCATTACTAACCAGTGGTGGAATGTAACTAAGTACATTTACTCAACTACAATACTTTTAATTGACTTGAGATTCATTTCATGCTGCTTTCTGCTTCTCCTCCACGACTCAGAGGGAAATATTCTCCTTTTTACTTCACTACATTTATTTGATAACTTTAGTTACTAGTTACTTCACAGATTAGCAAACGAAATATATGAAGAGTTTATAAAATATGATTGTCAGGTTAAAGTGTCGTTATGTAATGTGTGTGTTAGAATTCTTTCTACATGATGGTGATGATACTGTACTTTCACCCAAGTCAAATTTTAAATGTAGGATTTTCCCCACTGTGGGACGAATAAAGGTTTATCTTATCTTATCTTTACTTGTTGTATTTCTAGATTGTTGCATTAGTACTAGTACTTAAGTAAAGAATCAGAATACTTCTGCTGCTGATTCCAGTCTGATATCAGATAAACTGAACTGGTCTGTCTGTCTGTCTGTCTCTCCTCTGCCTGTCTGCCTGCCTGCCTGTCTGCCTGCCTGTCTGCCTGCCTGTCTGTCTGTCAGGTCCGTCTCTGGGTGATCTGTCAGATAAGAAGAGAGGGAAGTTCGGATGGTTCAGTCACTCCAATGAAACACACGGTGAAACCTTCTTCTTTATTATCATATATATCAACTGTGTGTGTTATGACTTCAATACAACACACACACACACACACACACACACACACACTGCATGCGCTGCAGGTGTGTATGTGTGTTCAGTCTAAATGCAGAAAGACTTCACTCTGTCCCTGTTACATATCTGGGTCTCTGTCTGTCCTCATATTTCTGTGACCCGGTTTCTGATCAGGACGTTTTCAGTCTCCGAGTCTCTTCAGCATCACGTTAACATGAAGGTTTGGTGCCGACAAAGAGGATTTTAATCATAAAAAATTCTTCTATGTAATGAAGAGTACGATAAGAGCATAGTATAATAGAATATAAATATTTGTCTACTGTTTATGTTCATACATGTGTTTCCATACATCAGTCTAGAACCAGAACAGAACCAGAACAGAACCAGTGATGAAACTGGATGTTCTTTGCAGCTTTACGAAAAGGAGCTCTGTGTTTTACTTCAGTTTGACTGAACATGTTTTCATATTGTCGGTCAAACAGGCAGGTTGAATCATGTTTTTCACAGTAAACATGTGGAAGAAGACATGATGTTTTTCAGCCCTGAGTTTTGTCTGCAGAGCTTCCTGTCAGGACGCAAACGGCTCCAACGAGCTGCGCTTCAGAGATTCAGAGCCGGTGTGAAACGAGTGAACTCATCCCTCGATGACGATGATCAGATCAGCAGTGTTTCAACACAACAGAGGACAAAAAAAAACAACTCTAGAAAATCATCATAATACACCTGATAACAATGTGCAATAGAAAAGTGATAGCTGATGTTACATAACATGCTGAACTGAAGTTGCTTCTGTCTGTCAGCGAGTCTCCCTGCCAGTGAAACAGCATCTGAAAACACTGTGAACATCGATGAGGAACACACCAACTGCTGCCAGGCCTGCTGGTGATGCACACACACACACACACACACACACACTGTTAAAACACAGATGTTCGGCTCAGTCAGTTTTTGAACTCACTTCAGTCTTGTTTCAGCTCACGGATGATGAAGATCAGCTGCTGGTGAGTTCACTGACTGTCAGACAACTCTTCACACTCTTCGCACTCTTCGCTTTAATGGCCGACTCTCCTCCTCTCTCTCAGCCGGACGTTGCGTCGGTGGAATCGAGTCTGTCGCAGAAACTGTCGCACTGCCGTCAAGTCGGTGACGTTCTATTGGCTGGTCCTGCTGCTCGTCTTCCTCAACACCTCCCTCAGTGCCTCCGAGCACTACAACCAACCTGATTGGCTAACACAAGTTCAGGGTAGGAACACACACACACACACACGATTGATGCTGTTAATGGTAAAGTACACAAACCCAGATGTGGAAGAAGTACTCAGATCTTCTACTGAAGTAGTAATACCACAGTGTAGAAATACTCTGTTACAGGTAAAAGTCCTGCATTCATAAGTTCACCAGAGTAAAAGTACAAAAGTATCACCACCGCTGATGATGATATGTTATTAATATGTGATGTACGTGGTTGGACGACACATAAATAAACATGTACTGTATAACATACTGGAACAGCATGTTAATGACTGTGACTTAACATCAAACAAACATCACAACATCAGAAATGACAGAAGTGACTGTATGAAAGTGAACTTGTCTGTGCAGACATCGCCAACAAGGTGCTGCTGTCCCTGTTCACGGTGGAGATGCTGCTGAAAATGTACAGTTTGGGTTTGGCTCATTACTTCGTGGCGTTCTTCAACCGCTTCGACTGCTTCGTGGTGTGTGGAGGCATCGTGGAGACGATCCTGGTGGAGCTGGAAATCATGCCTCCTCTGGGGATCTCGGTGCTGCGTTGCGTCCGCCTGCTGAGGATCTTCAAGGTGACACGGTGAGAAAACGCACCTGAGCCAGGTGTTCACGAGCTCATTACCGAGTCCTCTGCACCTCCTCTGATGTCACGCTCTTTCTGCTCAGCCATTGGACGGCTCTGTCCAACCTGGTGGCGTCCCTGCTGAACTCCATGAAGTCCATCGCCTCCCTGCTGCTGCTCCTTTTCCTCTTCCTCATCATCTTCGCTCTGCTCGGCATGCAGCTGTTCGGAGGCAAGTTCAACTTCGACGAGACGCAGACCAAACGCAGCACCTTCGACGCCTTCCCGCAGGCGCTGCTCACCTGCTTCCAGGTAACACGGCCGAGGCTCGGGGCCTCACCCGACACCACGTCACACCTGGTTTCATCCTGGTCTTATCTGGACCTGCTCCCAGTTTGTTCACCCCTTCACCAGTTCAACCTCATATCGCTGCTGATTTCTTCCAGTTTCTTTTCCAGATTTTCCGGTAATGATGTTGTTTTAAAAAATCCCATTTTTTGTGGATCAGAACATGAATCATGAGCAGCTTCCAGTTTCTGCACCATAAACATGTGAAGGTAAAACTACCAAATCAAACTGAACAAAACCTTAAAAATAATTTCAGAAGTTAAAAAAGGAAACACAGACTTGGTTTGCTGGTCTGCAGATGGGTTCCTGTAATGATCGCTGTGATGCATTTACAAACATCTGTAAATCTGCACGTCTCACATGAGAACATTCCAGCCGACTTTGAACCGTTTACGTTTCCTCTGAAGATTCGGACTGTCGCTGTGTTTGAAGGGGCCGACGGTCTGATAGACCATCGACGACCAGCTGATCATTGATCCTCTGATCCACTGTGTGTGCAGATCCTGACCGGGGAGGACTGGAACGTGGTCATGTACGATGGCATCATGGCGTACGGAGGCCCCGTGTTTCCAGGGATGATCGTCTGTGTTTACTTCGTCATCCTCTTCATCTGCGGTAACTGTATCCTTCACCTGGAGCCCCGCGGCCACAGGGGGGCGAAGTACTCCGAGCCTTGACTGAAGGACAAGTACTGGTACCACAAGTACTTCACTAGTTCAAGTTAAAAACAAGGCTGAATAAACTATCATGTCCACACAAGAAGGTGTTTGTATAAATATATAAAAAGCATTCACACTTCTCAGTCACCAAAATTAGACCCATTAATGAGTAAACAAGTGGACGCAGAGTCAAAGAGGTCAAACCAACGTGTGACCTTTAAAATGAGGTCAAGAATCAGAGATTTCAGTAAAATCTCTTCCATCCCCTAAATTTTAAGGATAACTAAAATATAAATGTTCAAAATGCTCCCTAGGATTCGTGACATTTATGATTTACACACCAAACAGGATCAAACAGCAGCCGACTGATCACCTGTCAATTAAGGAAGACACGCCTCCATCGAGTCCTCTCTTTATGTGCGTTCAGGTGCTGCAGGAAAACTCAGTTCTGTGCGAAAAGATTGTCCTGCACAGAGTTTTTTGCATGTTCTTAGCGTGTGTCAGACATCCTGCTGAACGTCTTCTTGGCCATCGCTGTGGACAACCTGGCCGGAGGAGACGGAGACGACAAGAAGAAAGAGTGAGTGATGGAGGAAGGAAAGAGACGAGCTAGGCTAGAACATAAGAAAGAAAGAACAGAGTGGTTTCTTATTTCCTGTCTTGTTTCCTGGTTTGTGCAGTGAGAAGACGGAGGGAGTCGAGGAAGAGGAGGCTGAAGAGGAAGTGAAGGTGAACATGGACGTCTGGCTTTAATCTGGAATCTCGCACCTCAGTCCATCGGTCTCACTGTTTGTCTCTGCAGGTGGACATCGATGAAGACACCGAGTACGAGGAGGAGGAGGAGCTTCCTGAAGGAGAAGACGGTCAGTCCTGAAAACACGAGTCCTGTTGTGTTTATGAAATGTTGTAATTTTATTAAAAGATGTAACGGAGGGTTGAATTTTTCTGGCAGATATTACTGTTACAGTTATTTAGGTTCAGTTCAGTGTTTTAGATGAATCAGATCAAGTGAAGC
>JAFREQ010000052.1:415000-417500 GCA_025331565.1 Holacanthus passer | reverse complement strand
TCACCTGTTTTGAATTTGGTTGTGAGTTGTCTGTGTGCTCCCTCTGTACATTATGTGTTTATGTTCCCAGACTGAGGACAGTGATGGACAGACACGTCTCAACATTTAATGGACAAGTGTCCATGAATTTTCTCGATCCCACTGCTGCCGCGCTGAACCACATCTGAAGGAAAATATTTCTGTGTCCTCACTCTGGAGTAAAACTTGTTTAGAGTGATAATCTGGAGCCGCTCGTCTTCTCTATGTTTGCGTGATGTGTGTGTTTGCTGTGTGTGTTTGTTGTGTAGATTCTGGGTTACGCAGACTACGCCTTCACCTCCATCTTCACTGTGGAGATTCTGTTAAAGGTAAAAATCACCTTCAGTGCTTCGTTCTCTCCTTCTCCTCTTGGCTTGATGCTGACTTCGTGTCTCTGCGGCAGATGACGGTTCACGGTGCGTTCCTCCATCAAGGCTCCTTCTGCAGAAACTGGTTCAACCTGCTGGATCTGCTGGTCGTCAGCGTCTCTTTGGTCTCCTTCTTCCTTCAGTCAGTATCCAAATCTGATGCATTTTCAACATTAGCAGCTGTGTTAGACACATTGAAACAGCTGTAAGGATCCACCTGCTTTATGATTTCATTTTTTTATTTGAACAGACAAAAACAGCATTTGGGCCAATTAAGGTGGACATGATGGAAAAATATGCGGTAAATCCTAAAATGTGAGGAAAAAACTAAATAAACTTGACAAACACCACAACGGTTAACACATCAGTTAATCCACAGTCTGTCTTTTTGAAAGAATCTTAATAAACTGAAACTAGGAAGGAAGAAGATCAGTGTAATCACTGATGTCTTAGAAAATGATCCGCAGGGATGAAAAAACATTTTTAAGGTGATGACACAAACAAACATGAAGCAAAGAGCCTTTATACTTTATCAGCTGTGTGTGTGCTGCCCCCTGCTGGGAGGAAACAACAGCTACAAATCTCAACTAAAGTAAAGTAAAGTAAAAGTAAAGTAAAGTAGCAGAATAAGCAATAACTCAATTGAAATACAAGTACTTACTTAAATGTGCTTAGTTACTTTCCACCACTGCAGATTTCCATGTAATCTGAGTCTCTGACTGACTCGCCGTGTGCGTTTGTGTCTGCAGCTCCAGTGCGATCTCGGTGGTGAAGATCCTCCGAGTCCTCCGAGTCCTCAGACCTCTGAGAGCCATCAACAGAGCCAAAGGCCTCAAGGTAACTGCTTCAGCCCATCACTCTATTAATATTACATTTTCTAAAATGGCAGTTTACAGTTCAGCTGCAGAAAGGTGAAGAGAGGGAGCAGCGAGTTCAAGATCACCTTTAACCCTGGGACAGACGTCAGCTGTCTTCAGAGGAAACATCAGATTTAAACACTCCCTCAATTTAATGTGTGTGTGTGTGTGTGTGTGTGTGTGTGTGTGTGTGTGTGTGCGCGCGCTGCAGCATGTGGTCCAGTGTGTGTTTGTGGCCATCAGGACCATTGGAAACATCATGATTGTCACGACTCTGCTCCAGTTCATGTTCGCCTGCATCGGAGTCCAGCTGTTCAAGGTGAGACTGAAGAAGAAGAAGTTTCACTGTCTGAGTTTCTTTTCTTCTTCCTAAACAATGTGTCAGTGAATCTTTTCAGTTTGAATTTTTCTCAGACGATGACAGCGATGTGCTTTTCCAGTGTGCGAAATACCCGTCAATTTTCGGGGGGTCTCCATCTCCCGATTGTTGCACAATACCGGTCTAAATTTTCTCAATATGCAGTCGGCCTATAACATTCCAGTGGTTCATGGATGCAAGCCGAGACAATCAGTCTATAGCCGACATGACAACACACACACTTAATTTTTGATAATCCAATTACATATATGTATTCGTTAAGCAACACTGACAGAGGAGGTTGCATTGGCTAAAGTTGAATGGATGTATGTTGTTTTATAACAAGGAGAAGCAAAGCTGTGCATTACAATGCAGACACGACAACAACTGGCACCAATCTGGCAACTTACAAGAGCAATCGACTGAATAAAGCCAAAACATCACCACGAACGTTTACACATTAAATTTTCCTGATGAAGAGCTTGAAATGTTCACATGAGTTTGTCCTGAAAAACCTGACACACTGAAACAGAAGAAAACATGCAAATAAACACAACACAGCCAAATCCAGACGGCAGAAGGACAACAGTCCTGAAGACGTCTTGGACGCTGTTGTTGTTGTTGTTGTTGCTGTTTGTGACTTTGTCCGTCTGTCTGTCTGTCTGTCCATCCTCTGTCTGTCTGCCTGTCCATCCTCTGTATGTCTGTCTGTCCGTCTGTCTGTCCGTCTGTCTGTCTGTCTGTCTGTCTGTCAAGTTCTCGACGTCGCTTTTTGTCTCTTCTGTTTAATTGCAGTGTTTAACTGCTGCAGTCTCTTTCTGCAGTCGAGCAGTGACATGAAGACAAAAGTAAAGGGACGTCAGAAAAATGTCTTCGTCTCCTGAGATCATCCTCTGACT
>JAFREQ010000052.1:257500-410000 GCA_025331565.1 Holacanthus passer | reverse complement strand
CATACCTTTTAGTATAATTTTGAGTCCAGTACTTTTACTTGTAGTGGAGTATTTTTCTAGTGTAGTACTGTTAGTTTGCCTTCAGTAAAGGATATGACTGCTTCCTCCATCACCGCTGTGCTGTAATCTTGTCTCAGGGGTCGAATCAAACACCTGGACGTTGTGGCTCTGCTCAGGAGGATCCAGCCTCCGCTGGGTTTCGGGAAGCTCTGTCCTCACAGAGTGGCCTGTAAGGTAAAACACACTGACGCATGTTTGCTTGTCGTCACTGTTTTAATCTTCCTTTAACATGACAAGTATTTGACCCCTGACCTCGTCACTTCCTGCGGAGTCTCGTGTGTGAAACTAACAGAAAACTCTTCCTGTCTCTCAGCGGCTGGTAGCGATGAACATGCCTCTGAACGCTGACGGGATGGTGACCTTCAACGCCACGCTCTTCGCTCTGGTTCGCACTGCCCTCAAGATCAAGACTGAAGGTATATGATTGGTCCAGAGCGGCAGCAGCTAATGATGATGATGATGATGATGATACTGCACATTGACAGTATCATTAACTTCATTGAGTTTATTTACATGAAGAGATGATATTTGGCTGCTGTGAGCGTCTCTCTGAATGAGCACTCAGCTGTTAATGTCAACTCTGTCGGAAGCTGAAACCTCTTATAACGAGAACTCTGATGTGACTTGAACGCTTCACATCTGACCCCGCCCACTGTGTGCTGTCGCTAGGTAACCCTGACCAGGAGAATGAGGAGCTGAGGGTGATCATCAAGAAGATCTGGAAGAGAATGAAACCAAAACTACTGGATGAAGTGATTCCACCACATGAAGGTACTAATACTGCTGAGACTACTACAAACACCACAACTGCTGATACTGCATCAAATACTACAAATACTGACTGATTGGTCTCACCTGTGTCACCTGTCTCTCAGAGGAGGAAGTGACAGTCGGAAAGTTTTATGCGACCTTCCTGATCCAGGATTACTTCAGGAAGTTCAGGAAGAGGAAAGAGAAAGGAGACCTGACCGGAGAGTCTGACGCCGCCAACCCGTCTGCTGTACAGGTCTGTCTGTCTGTCCGTCTGTCTGAGTCTGATTTGTGTGTGTGTATTAATGTGTTTGTGTGTGTGTGTGTGTGTGTGTGTAATTTATTTATGTCTGTGTGTGTGTGTAATTTATTTATGTCTGTGTGTGTGTGTGTGTGTGTGTGTGTGTGCACGCGCAGCTGTGTAAAGCCGGTCTGAAGACTCTGCAGGATCTTGGTCCAGAGATGCGTCTGGCTCTGAACGAGGACCTGGAGGAGGATGAGGAGGAGGTGATGATGGAGGAGGAAGAGCTGGAGGAAAACGCTGCGTACAAGGTTTGTATAAACACAACAGAGTCGTCTGCAGCGACGCTGGTGAGTCCAGATGTGGCGGTTTGTGGTCTCTGGATGCAGCTGATGCTCTCTGGGTCTCTGCAGGGTGAAAATGGTTTTGGACCAGAGAAAGACAGACGAGGGTCGATACTGACGCCCACAGGTAAACCACCACCTTACATCATGTGACTTTATCATGTCACCATGGCAACATGAGGTCAGTTAAGATTCACATCAGACAACAAAATAACAAAGTGTCCATCAGAAAGGATGGTTGACAGAGATTTATCTGAATTAGTGGACAAATATGTGGACGAGCAAACACACAAAAAAAACAAACTATAACAAATCGTCATTTCAATCCCCCCTCCTACCTGTCTATGTGTCTGTCTGTCTCTCCCTCTGCCTGTCTGTGTGTCCTCAGGTCCTGGTGGTGTCGTCGGGGACGGCGGCGTGTCTAACGGGGGTCTGATCCACCGGGTCGGTTCTCTCACCAAGATGCCAAACGGCAGCGAACATGACGAACATCTGCGTCGTGGAGACATGAGGTCATCTGTCAATCATCACCACCCCCGCCGCCCGTCAGTGAAGAACAGCCTGCTGGACCAGGCCTACAGGAGACCAGCGTACTACAAACATGGACGGTGGGCAGACGCACTGCGACGCTCCGGGACACAAACACTTCACATGTTGACTGTTTGAGCTCAGCCACATCTTGTGACCTTCCTCAGTGGCTGGAGTTGCTGAGTCACAGTATGTGTGTAAATACAAATACACAGACTATAGACACATGTTCGCTGGTTCACAGCAGCGCGACTGAGACGGATCAGAGGACAATTGTGTTTCTGAGGCTCTTTGATGACATTATGTCTGTGAAACCATCAAACTCCATATGCTGAGGAAGATCATGAGGTGTGGCTGAAAGCTTCGGAAACAACGAGCCGAAGAGAATCTTTGATTGATCTTTCAGAGGAAACTGATGAACTGAATGTGATTAGAACACAAACATAGAAAAGCTTCAAACAGAATATTTTAATACAGCAGACAAACAGTTTTATGTTTCACATAAACCATCATTCCCACCACATGCTGCAGTTCCTCTAACGTCCACCAGGTGCTTCTAGGATCAACCCCTGACTCTATTGGAGTGAATGTGAAAACCTCAGACCTTTCTCCACAAATATGAAGCAAGTTTTAAGTTTAGTTAAGTTCAGCTCTCAGGACGCAAATTATTTATGAAAGAAAAAATGACTTCAATAGGAGGCTGAGTGTTTGGATTGACAGCTCTCTCCACCAATCACACTATGTTGTTCTGCAGGAGGGATTCAAGAGACAGATATGGAAGGAATGGAGACATGGAGGCGTACGGAGAGCAGGGTTACTACAGCAGAGAGGAGGACAACGACAGCATCACCTCCAGAGACAGGTAGAGACAGACAGACAGATACACTGACAGACAGGTAGAGGCAGACAGGTTCACAGACATGTGTGTGTTGGTGTGTGTGTCCTTGCAGACATTACCCTGACGACCCCCCTCTGTACAGAGACCACTATGATGGCCACGCCTCCTACAACAGTAGCTACGGTAACGGCTACAGCGAGGGCAGAAGGACGACCCGGAGACGCCTACTTCCTGCCACGCCCACAGGTGATGTCCCATAATCTTCTTTTCTACCCAATAACACACTGCGATGTCACAGTTGTTTAGTTATGACATTGCGCACTGAGATGACATTTTAATTTAACTTTATTTATAAAGACAAATGACAACAGACAGGACAGTTTTCATCCAGAGCAGCACGAGACTGTTTACAGTGTACGATGTTATTGAGAGAGAGAGACAACAATTTACATCATGAGGGAGAGACAGAGACAGAGGAGGGAGACAGAAGAGATAAACAGGAGAGAGAGACAAAGTAGAGCGATGAGAAAGAGACTGACAGAGACACGGGGGACAGAGAGAAAGAGAGACAGACGAAGAGAGAAACACAAAGGAGAAAGACAGAGAGAGAGAGACAGGAGAGAGGGACAGAGATGACAGAGACACAGAGACAGGAAACAGAGGAAAAAGAAGCAGAAGAGAGCGACACAGAGGAGAGAGAAGCTCAGTGCATCGTGGGAAATCCCCCAGCAGCCCGGGTCTATAGCAGCAGAACTAGGGGACGGTTCAGGACTCACCTGGACCTGCTCTGACTGACCGCTTTGTCGAAGAGATATGAAATGAGACAAAATGACAAGATGTGAACATATGATACCTGGATTAGAAGTGAAGAATCACCATCAGCTCCGTCTTCTATCGTTGAATCTTTTTTTGACCAGTCACTCAGTGTGACATCATCACTGACAGCTGAGTTTGTTTCGTCGTTGTCTGTCAGGTCGGAAGCCATCATTTAACATCCAGTGTCTGAGGAGGCAGGGAAGCAGCGACGACCTGCCGATCCCTGGGACGTACCACCCCACGTCCCCACCGCGCCGCACACGCACACAGGTAGCACACACACGCAGGCACACGCACGCACACTCCTACCATCTTCTTCAGTAAAGTGTGACCCTCATCTCGTCCTCTCCCTCAGCAGATGTTCAGCAGTTATGAGTCTCGTCACTCCTCCGGTCAGTCCTCGGCGGCCTCCTCTGCATCCTGGGCGAACCCCTGCCCCCGCCGCGGTCGCCTCCTCTACGCTCCTCTCATCCTAGTGGAGGAGGAGGGCAGCCCACCCTGGGGAGGAGGAGGAGGGGGAGGAGGAGAAGAGAAGAAGGGAGGAGCAGGAAGAGGTGAGGAAACGACCCGAGTGCTAACGCTTCTGTGTTGGAACAGTAAAAGCTGCTGTTATTCCACAGTAGGAGCATTGACTTATTTTTCCAAGATGGCTACCCCCATCGCTGGCCTTAGGCTCAGACAAGAACAATGGAAATCAGGTATGAATTAGCTATTTTTATCGTGTCCTGTGCTGTGAATTCTAGAAGCTGGTATTCAAAACGTGAAATCCATAATGAAAGCAACATACTAGAAAACGCTCACAGAGCTCTGCCAATTCAGTCAGTACAAAACCCACAGGTCAACCACTTCCTCATCTCAACAAAAACTCATGATCCCAGGAAGCAAACAAAAACACTCAGCTTGAGACTCAGTTCAACAGTCTGCCAACAAAAATAAACAAGTGACACCTCTTGCGTCGGATTGACGAGCTCAGTGAGTCCTGAGCTACAGATTGTGTGAACAGGTGAACTGACTTCCGGACCTTTTGGCTCACTGGCCGATCGCTCTCAGGACGGACCGGACGTCTTCTGCTGCTGAGGACTGAGGAACTCGTGATTATTCTGTGGGCCGGACGCCAGCTGACGATCGGCGATATATAATAATAGTGTATGATAGTGTAGTATAATAATAGTGTTCGGCGTTGGAACAGGAGGCTCAGTGACGTCATCAAGACGAGAACCCGCAGGGAGACTGTAAACACGTTCCTGAACTTTAAACTCACCAGGTTTGTTCGTGTCTTTCGTCCGTCAGGTGTCAGTGTGACGGGCGCAGCTCCCAGACCGGCCTGGTACGGTGGCCCTGCAGGGACGTCAGGTAGGAAGATGATTAAACACACACAAAATAACTTTGGACATGCTTTTAAACTGTGTTATCTGAAGGTGTCATGTGACTGTTGCGTTGTAGCTCCTCCTCCCTACAGAGCGTACACCACCCTCAGAGTTCCCTCGCAGCTCGGCGCTCAGCTCACTGAGAAACGAGGATCAGCCGACAGTCTGGTGGAGGCGGTGCGGAAACACTGATTGATTACTGATATTGATAATGAATGATTGATTACTGATATTGATAATGAACGTTGCTGATTCTTGGTTCCTCTGTGCAGGTTCTGATCTCAGAGGGCCTCGGCCTTTACGCTCGGGACCCAAAGTTTGTGGCGTTTGCAAAGCGGGAAATCGCTGACGCGTGTCACATGACAGTGGACGAGATGGAGTCGGCCGCCAGCGACCTGCTCGGCACGGGGAGCCACGGTTTCCTTGGCAACGCCGCCACTGACCCTGCCGCCCTGTACAGTGATGAAGAGCCAATCAGGACAGGCCGTGACGAGGACGAGCTGGCCGACGAGATGACCTGCGTGACATCGTTCTGATGGGCTGAAGCTGTGGACCAATCAGGGATAAAACTGAGATTGGTGTCAATGATTGACAGGACATTTGGCCAGTCAAATGACAAAGCAGAGAGGAAGGTGGGGGTTAACTGAAGCAATATTGACTGGCAATTTTTGACCGATGGAACAAGAGAATAATGGTTAAAGGTCATCACGGAGGTCAATTGAGTTGCTTTATGGACAGATTTTAGATGAGAGAGGAGGAAGGTGATAAAGGAAGGATGAAGAAAAACAAAAAGGGAAACATTGTCAGGAAAAACGACAGAGACAATGGATAAAAAAATGTAAGGAAAGGTTCAGAAGAAGTGAAGACAAAAAAAGGAGGATGTTGAAGAAAGGAAACAGTAAAGAGGTTAAAGAAGGAAGGAAAGCAGGATGTGGATCAAAGAAAGAATAAAGAGGAAAATTGAAAAACTGAAGAAAACAAAGGCTGAAAGGCAAAGGATTCAATTTAATGGGAAAAGGTCAGAGAAAAGAAAGAGGAGGAGGATGATTGGAAGAAGGACAAAGAGGATAAAAACATGGAGGAAGAAAGAGTGAGAGAAAAGGGGAGAAGAAGGAAAGATATACTTTGGAAGAAGAAGAGAGAGAGACAGGTCAGAAAGTAGAGAAGACGACAACAAGTTAGGGGCGTCGACTCATGAAAAACATATGGAAAATGGCTGCCAGCACTCAGTCATCCCCGCCCCCTGGTGACGTCCCATCCCCTGGTGACGTCCCCTCATCTGGTGACGTCCCCTGGTGACGTCCCGTCCCCTGGTGACGTCCCCTCATCTGGTGACGTCCCCTGGTGACGTCCCCTCATCTGGTGACGTCCCGTCCCCTGGTGACGTCCCCTCATCTGGTGACGTCCCCTGGTGACGTCCCGTCCCCTGGTGACGTCCCCTCATCTGGTGACGTCCCGTCCCCTGGTGACGTCCCCTCATCTGGTGACGTCCCCTGGTGACGTCCCCTCATCTGGTGACGTCCCGTCATCTGAGAATCACACTTTACCCATAATGCATTGATGAGTTTTAAATGTTGTATTGTCATTTTATAATTCTGTGACGGGAAACAACTGATTTAGGCCCCATTTCTACTTCTCATTCCAAGTCTCTCTCTTGTTGCCGCCTCTCTACTGACCAGCAGCAGCTGTGCAGCGTCGGCTCCGGCTCACACTTCACAGCAGGAACACTGTTATTTAACAAATGACCAGGCAGCGAAGCTACTTTAGCAGCAGAGAGTTCAGATACAGTCAGTCCAACAGTCACCAGCCCAACGAAGATCAAACATAAGATCAAACATAACAGCGGCAGCTGACAGTACTGAATATATCAAACAGTGTCCCCAGGTTTCGGGTTGGGCTCAGTGTGCGTTAACGCAGTGTTGGACTCTAGGAACGCGGCCCCGTCGACAGCAGCGTCAGTTTGTGTTGTGGCATTTCTCACACACTCGGTGAGAATTCGACTCGTGTAGCTGAGCTGCGAACTTCACTAGATCAAAAGTGAAGAACGCGTCAGACTGTTTCTGCTGCAGAACTTCACAACAACAATCACTGACTACAAGAAAGAAACTTCAGAAGAAGACAAAGTGTGGAAGCGACTTTGTTGCGGTGACTTAACAAAGAGGACCAACATTAAACTCCACAAGCAAAACACAGTGCAGAGAGGAAAGATGAGGAAAGTCGACAGATGAATGAAGCCCGTTGAGACGCAGGTTCGTTCACTGCGATTCTGTCAGCTGAGCTTCGAGCTGCTTGCAGACGTGTTTTCGAGGTTGTGACTGAGTTTCTCTATCAGAACTACTGATGTATTTGAATGCTTTTAAATGAACGTGTTCCTGCTCTGCGGCTCGTCGAGCAGCTTGGACGATTAGAGCTCTCATGTTTTATTAATGTCTGTTTTTACTCTCATAAATGAAGCTGTTGTCTTGAATCGGACACAATGAACTGAAAAGACTTTTTGTCTCTTTGTTGTTTTTTTATCGGACCACAGAAACAGAGTGTTTGTTCAGTGTATCCAAAATTTCTTTTTTTAATGTTTGATATTTTTTATTCATTCCAACAGAAGAAACTGGATTTGTGTGTTTGTTTGTTTGTTTGTTTGTTTCATTCTCAGCAGCCAGCAGTTCGGTGGTGTTTAAGTTTTGTCTGAATTTTGTGTTTCTGTCGTCTTTTCATTTTTCTTTTCAACACTTTCCCAGCAGTTAAGGGCTTTTCAATTCCAAACCTGGATTCCCCCAAAAAACTGATCCCAGATGTTGAGAACTGCTGTTCAGAACAGAAGCAGCTCTGTCTGAACCTTTGTTTACCTCAAATAAAAGCTGACAACAAGCCACTTTGTGACTGTGCAGTTATTTCACTTATTTCATTTGTTGTTCAGTTTCAGCTTTCAACTGGTTCACAAATATAGTTTCATTAAAAAAAATAGGCTCAGTTATTATTATTATTATTATTGTTGGGACCACTGGAAGTCCACAGATGAGTTTGTTCATTGTGTGACGTAAAAGACCAGATGAGATAAGACATTCCAGTCAGGGTCTGTCTCATGTCTCATGTGGGGGGCAAAGGAGCCCGGCCCCCACAGTCTTCCTGTTAACAACTAGGTGTTAACTCCAGCCAGGACCCATCTCCAAGTCTTCTCAACAACTCACTCTCTTCTCTCCAGCTCTGCCAAGGAGGCAGCAGCTTCTCCTCTCAGCTCCAACAAGGGAGCAGAAACCAGCTGTCAGTGTGGCCTGCTCACAGTCACACCTACCAAGAATCAAGGAAAGACCCTACAAGGAAGGTTATCCCACCAGCAGCTGCAACACAAGCCTGCTGCTGATTCCAACGAAGGAGCAACACAGCCAGTTAGCACAGAGCGGCTAACTGTAACCACAGAGCGACCAGCTTCCTCCGACCTGGGTGGTGCCCGAGGTGATGTGATGTATATCAGATCCTATTATTTAATATAATTAATAACTATTTCTGATAATTATTAATTATTATCGATAGCCAAACTGCCCATTAAGTTGATCCCCAACATTATTATCACTATTATTGTTACAGTCTGTGGTAAGTTCACTGTCTGTAACAACATCGGGACAGTCGAGCGTCTGGTTAGTTCAGGTGTCTGTGGCCAGACAAGAAATAACATCATCACCTCGATGCGATACTTTACTGTCAGATGACACAACAACTCGCTGACATCTTAACGCTGAGTCGTTTTAAACTGAGAACCACTTAAAGCCTCTTAAATTTACTCTCGATCTCTACGTTCATGATCCGCTTCAACATGTGGATGCACTGTGACACAGCTGCTGGTTTCAGCTGTGATGGACAGTTGATGTTCAGGGTTCAGTTCAGGTCAAGTTGGTCAGACAGGAAGTCGAGGACTTCATGGCAGTAGATCACTAACCTCACAGGCCACATGAGAGCAAAGACTGAAGTCACACCCAGGTCTAAAACGCGCACACACACACACACACACACACACACACACACACACACACAGCTTTAGCTCAGGGTCAAGGGTCTCAGACAGGAAGTGAAGACGGTGGAGGTTCGTCCAGACATACACGCACATATGTAAATATATGTGCGTATATTCATATACAGTCCCAAGCAGCAGATGTCAAACTACACAATGAGACACGTCCCCACTTCCTTTGCAGACAGGAAGTCAAAATGACTGAGTCAAGGACAACAGACTGTAATAATCTGTCAGGTCTGATCTGCTCTCAGCTCCCTCTGCTGTCTGACTGCCGTCACTGCAGAAGCTTCACACTAAGTTTGACCTGAAAGATGCCAATTACAGAGATTCAACATCTGGACACAGTTCTCACATCTGTGTCGTCCTGAGGCGCTCTCATCAACTTCAGAAACATCAACGTCAGAAAAGAGCTTCAACCACACAAGCTGTTAATTCTGTCCTTTCATGACACTGTGCATCAGTTCACTGGACGCTTTGATTCAGTAAAACACATGTAACATTTTGAAATACTTTACTGTCAGGTTATAGTATAATGTGTGTTTGAAGTACTTCTTTACTGCTCATGACGGCACCATGGACAGTAAGTCACTGTGACACACAATGAATGTATCTGCTGTCTGAAGTCCGTCTCCACGTCGTCAGGAATAAAACCCTAAAACACTAAATCCATCTTTTGTATCAGTCACTCAAACTGAAGTGCTGTGATGCGTCATACTATACGATGACATAGTTTAGCATAATGTGTCACAGTAAAGTATGTGTGTGGTATACACACACAGTACGTGATGACGCGTCATAGTATAGTATGACGTTATACTTTCACATAATCTGTCACAGTGAAGTATTGTAGCATGTTGGGGAATGAGTGGACGGAGACTTCCCAGCATGCCCTGCGACTTTATGTGTTGGACTAATTATGGGAGGGGAATGTTGTTTGATGTCTAAGATGATTTCCTATAGTTGAATGTTGTCTGTCATTTATGATGTTTATTGTTATTTACAGTGGTGGGAGCGTTTGGCACCGTGGGCCCGGTTGCTGGCCATTGTATCGTGTGATAGTTTGTATGATCTGTCACAGCAAATGATGCTCATGATATACACGCATAGTACACTATGACGCGTCATAGTACAGTGTGATGTCATAGTCTAGTATAATATCTCTCCTCCCCCTCCTCTCCCCCTCTCTCTCTCTCTCTCCTCCCCCTCCTCTCTCTCTCTCCTCTCTCTCTCTCTCTCTCTCTCTCTCTCTCCTCTCCCCCTCTCTCTCTCTCTCTCTCTCCTCTCTCTCTCTCTCTCTCTCTCTCTCTCTCCTCCCCCTCCTCTCGCTCTCTCTCTCTCTCGGTGTCTCTCTCCTGTCGACAGGCGGAAGGATGGACGTCGTAAATCAGGTACAAACATCGTATTTGTTTCTTCTTCGTGTGTTTTGTGGCCGCTTTCTGCTCGGGGTGTGTTCGTGTCGTGTTTCGGGGCGGCCCGCCGGGTTTCGGGGTTTCATGATCAGCTGTGTCCTGATGATGATGATGATGATGATGATGAGAGCTGTTCCCGGCCGCGACTCCACCTTCAATATCAGACCGATAATCGAACATAATGACCCGCTGTGTGTGTGGGGGGGGGCTCTGGGGTTTTGACAAAAACACAACACTCCGTTTACGTCAACGTTCATGATGGCATGATGCTGTGTGTGTGTGTGTGTGTGTGTGTGTAAAATGGCAGCCGGGGGGGGCTTCCTCTCCGCTCAGGATGCTGCTGATGCTGATGTTGTTGTTGTTGTTGTCTGTATTAAATCTCCTCACTGTCGACCTGCTCCGTGTTATTTCACCCGGGTCCTCCTCCTCCTCCTCCTCCTCCTCCTCCTCTTCCTCCTCCTCCTCCTCCTCCTCAGCAGCAGTTTAAGATGGAGGCCGGACGAACAGTGTTTACTGGAATCTTCCAGAACAACATGAACGTGTCTGTTGTTGTGTCAGACATGTTTGTTCAGGCTGTTTGTTTCTCTCCAGTATCAGAAAATATTCATTTTAATATTTAACTTCTATCTTTATCAGATTTGTAGGATATTAAATTATAATATGTTGTTTTATATTCATAAAACTGTGTTTATTGTTTACTATGAACCCATCATGACATCATCATATTTTTCATGATTTTTAACAATAACATTATTTCAGAGACATGTTTAAACTTTGACTCTAGAATATTTTTGTAATATTATATATTGTAATAATATGCTGCGTTCAGGGACTCGGGTCACTCTGCAGCTTTGAGGAAAGTTAAATATAATATTTAAACATTTTCCAACATCCTGAGGCAACTTTATTCATTTCTGTTATTCTGAATGTCTTTTATTAAACATTCTCAAGTCAAACATCTGTTGATTCCAGTGATCGTTAAATGTCAAAGTCACTTTTTATGGCTCCTGTAAGATTCCTGCGTTACTGCTGTAGTCAGACCAGAGTAAAAGTACTCCATTACAAGACACATTGTACTAAATAAAGTACAGTATTATAAGTATTAATAATAATCGTATTCATGCAGACTGGCTTCTTCCAAAGTGCTGCATCATCATAAATCTGAGATTATTATCACTGAGGCTGAACAGGAGCCTCCTCTTCATCACCCTCATCGTCATCAGCCACATCAGCTGTTTTGCTTTGGACCATGTCTCATTTTTGTAGCTTCGTCTTTTGTTAATAATCCCACAGAGTCACAGTCACGTGTTTTGCTCCATCACACAGAAGCATGAAGTTAGAAAATGAACATTTCACCTCATTCAAATCTGTCTCTCCTCTGTCTGTCTGTCCTCTGCCTGCCTGTCTCTGTCTTCAGTCTGTCTGTCTGTCTGTCTGTCTCTCCTCTGTCTGTCTGTCTGTCTGTCCTCTGCCTGCCTGTCTCTGTCTTCAGTCTGTCTGTCTGTCTGTCCTCTGCCTGCCTGTCTCTGTCTTCAGTCTGTCTGTCTGTCTGTCCTCTGCCTGCCTGTCTCTGTCTTCAGTCTGTCTGTCTGTCTGTCTCTCCTCTGTCTGTCTGTCTGTCCTCTGCTTGCCTGTCTCTGTCTTCAGTCTGTCTCCACAGTTTCAGTCTGTTGGATCAGGTCTTTGTTTTTGGACTGTTTACATGTTCAGGCCTCCACGTGTTCGTGTGTTATCTCAGACTCTCGCCGCCTCAGGTGAGCTGAGGTCCGGCTGGGTGTCGCTCGGTGTCCCGGCAGCTCGGAACAGATCCTGATCCTCGTCATCCGACCGGAAGCAGCTTTTCACCGGATCGATCGTTCAGAAAAGTTTCACTTCAGGTTTCGGGTCTCCACACAGACCGATGATGCTGATCAGCTCCTGTCTGATCAACAACACCTGACATCCGTTATCGGCATCGACGTCAATTTCCTGTGGTCTTTAACGTGCGCCCCCTAGTGCTCGGAGGAATAATAGTTTAAAATGGCTCCACAGTCAAGTTCAAGGTGAAGCTGATTCTGACTGAATTACACTGTTGGTTTAGTCCTTTAATGTGTAACAGTTCAGCTGAACATACTGCTGTACTTTTACTGCATGCAGCTGACAGTACTGCTGTACTTTTACTGCATGAAGCCGAAAGTACTGCTGCTGCTGCTTTTACTGCAGTAAAAGTATGATAGTTCTTCTTCCTGCACTGCCCCTGATTCACCTCTTTTCAGGCAGCTTCTTGTTGTATTTATGTCCCTCTGATATTCTTTAATACTTGTTTTACTTTAAGGTACCTGATGATAATATCTGCTGTTACTGTGGCCTCAGAACGTTTTCCAATTTATGGATTTTTTAAATGGAGTCTGGTATCACAGACACAGTGTAGGAACTGATCTGAAATCTGGATATTAAATATCGCATCAGTCATGTCAACGATGAAAACAAGGAGCTGAAATCTGAGAGCAAATATTGACCTGTTTGTTTGAACACGGGACCGTCCATCCGTCCATCCGTCTGTCCATCTGCTCATTTTGTGTTCAGGACTGTTTGCTGGCTTGTAAAATCCTGCAGAGACCTTGTTTTTTTATTTATTATATTTTGTTAGTTATTATCTACAGATTTTGTCATGTTGTTATCAGCAGGTCTGGGACCTTTTTTCACTTCCCCAGACACACTGATGGGATGTTTCAGCTCCGGTTCAGTTTGATATTCTCGGGTTTTTGCTCCACATCTGTGTCTCTTCAGGTGTTTGTCCAATCAACTGCTCACTGAGAAAAAGCTTTGTGCTGCAATTATGCAAATCAAAGGTAAAGTGTGAAAAAAACACAAGAAGCTTCAGTCCTTCATTCGTAGGATGCGTTCAGGTTCAGGACTGAGTGTATGCCAACTCGAGTCTAACACACAATTACAAAAGCTTCATGCGAAAAAGGACAGAAGCTTCCACTCAGAGTTCAGGATGAGTGAAGCTGATTATTTGATTCTGACAATTCATCAAACCAATGATGACATCATGCTGTCTCCATGATGTCATCCTCCTTTCCTCTTGCTGAACATCTTTTCAGAGGAAACTTCAGAGTCACAAGCTGTTGATGAAATTTTCTTCTGTCTGTGATCCTGACGAGTGAAAAACCCGCAGCTCCGTTTGATCCACAGGAGGATGAACATGAACACCGTGGTTCTCCTTGAACCTCGAACTGAACGCCTGCTCTGTGTGTCTCTCTGCAGCTGGTGGCCCAGGGTCAGTTCAGGGTGCTGAAGGTTCCTCTGGGCTTCATTAAGGCCTTACAATGGGTGAGTTCATCAGACGCCAGCAACAGAAACAACTCCACTTAATTATTAATAATTCATTATTTTTCTGTGTAAGCCGAACTGTAAGAGCACAACTTGGCTAATAGCTCTTTTCCAAACACATGTGCTGACTCGATTTGACTCGATTTGACAGAGTTTTTTGGCAAAGCTCAAGCGTAGTATCTGTTCTTATCAGTTTAAGATGTGATGATTGTGGGACTAATAAAGGAATATGTTATTTTATGTTGTAACCAATTGTACAGGCTGATTATTACTGTGTGTGTGGTGTTAAATAACCTACACACACACACACACACACACACACACACACACACACACACACAGTGCCAAGCAGGGACTGAACAGAAAGTCTGACTGTGACCATCTGCTCACTGTGTGTGTGTCCTCTGTAAGTCGGCTGCTCAGCGATGAAGATGATGATGGTGATGAAGATGATGGTGATGATGATGATGATGATGATGATGATGATGGTGATGATGATGGTGATGAAGAAGATGATGATGATGATGATGATGATGATGGTGATGATGATGATGATGGTGATGATGATGATGGTGGTGAAGATGATGATGATGATGATGATGATGGTGATGATGATGGTGATGAAGAAGAAGATGATGATGATGATGATGATGATGGTGATGATGATGGTGGTGGTGAAGATGATGATGGTGGTGAAGATGATGATGATGATGATGAAGATGATGATGATAAAGATGATGATTCAAACTGAGTCTCTGAAGATGTGATGACTCATTGTCCTGCAGAGCTTCACTCTTTATTCTTCACAGAACAATTCGTCCTCGGCTTCAACACTACTACATTTAAAAAACAGGTCGTTCCTACATTTTCATTAGAAATAATTTATTTTGCTGGTTTGTTATTTGCCTTCCAGTCTCCTCAAAATGTTCTCAATCATTTCCTAGAAGAAGCTCTTACACAGTCAGTGCTGTGTGGTCCATGAAGGTGTCCAACCATGAAATAAAAAACACAGACACCTATTCAGCCATAGCCCCATCTAGTGGAAAAGTCACATCATGCAACTGCATCCAACTGTGCATTCACAGCACGTTTCCTGGAAACAGTTCTGTCATTTGAAAAAGGAAAATGGGGGAAATGTTCTGTTGGTTCTGTTGGTAAATGTGTTCTGATTTTCAAGCTTTTTTAAAAACAGAAGCTAAAACACTCCCAGAGCGAATAAGAGCAGACGCGTCAGTGAAACAACAGGTAAACTGTGAAAATCACTAGCTCATAAGATGTTTTGATTTTGTTCGAGATTATTTAGGCTGATTTATCTTCCAGACAAAGTGGGGGCCCCGAGCCCTTAGGGACCCCACATGCTTCAGGGACCTTTTGTTTGTGGTGATTTAACTGCAAATCAACCATCAAAGTTGGAGACTGTGAGAACCATTAAAGCTCAACATGAACAGAGGTGAAAGCTTCTTATGTCGGTTCAGAAACATCTCAACTGCTGCTGGATGGACTGTGATAAAATGTGGTTCAAATAGAAATAACTTTGATCCTCTGACTTTTCATCTAGCGCCATCATCAGGTCAACATTTGAATGTGTCCAATACTTTGGTTTATGACCAAACACCTGCAGAACTGAGCTGTGCTTTGATGGTGAACACAATGAACATTATATCTCAGCATGTTAGCATTGTCTTTGAGAGCATGTTAGCATGCAGATGTTAGCATTTAGCTCAAAGCACCACTGTGTCCCAGAGCAGCCTCATGGATCTGCCAGTATGCTAACATGTCTCAGATGTGATTAGATGTTCTCACATAAAGAATCTCTCTGTTGTTACTTACAGTTGTTTGTTGCTCCTCCTCTAGTTCTTCGCCATCTTTGCCTTCTCCACCTGTGGCAGTTATTCTGGGATGTTCCGGATGGCGGTGGAGTGTAAGAATCGGACCGACAGCGACCTGAGTATAGAGGTGGAGTTTGAGTATCCATTCAGGTCAGTACAACACGAATCACTCTACTAATACTGAGACTAAAACTGAGTTTTAGACTGAAGCTACACAAGTTCTCTGATGTATGATACAATATGGAGTGACTGTTGGCTAGATCACAGTCTATCCAACAGTCAATGAGATAGTTTATATTTAAAAGACAGACTTCACCGTCATTAGAGCCAGAATGCGGCTAAAAAGACTTAACTACTTTAAACTCTTCCTCTCTCAGACTCCATCAGGTGTATTTTGACGCCCCCACCTGTAAGGGTGGGATCACGGAGCGTGTCTTCCTGGTTGGTGACTACTCATCCTCGGCCGAGTTCTTCGTCACCATCGGTGTCTTTGCCTTCCTCTACTCCATGGCGGCACTCAGCATCTACGTCTTCTTCTTCGAAAAGTACAAGGAGAACAAGGGTCCACTGATCGTAAGTTCACCGACCTGACTGCAACACCGACAGGTGACCTGTGGGAAATGTCACTCATCCACTGTGTGTCTGTGTGTGTGTGTGTGTTTAGGACCTGGGTGTGACCGCAGTGTTTGCCTTCATGTGGCTGGTGAGTTCAGCAGCATGGGCCAAAGGTCTGTCTGATGTGAAGACGGCAACTGACCCAGACAAAGTGATCACTATGATCTCCGCCTGCAACGCTGAGGAGAACCGCTGCCGTGAAGTCCACGACCCAGTCATGTCTGGACTCAACACCTCTGTGGTAAGACCATGACCAAGTCTGATGATTCTGCAGGTCAGGGCTTTTCTGGTTCAAGACAGGACAATATGTTAGATGTCTGTTCAGAGTCACAATCTTCCTTGATCAGATAGTTACTGATTTAAATCAGCAAATGTACCAAATTCTCTCAGAAAATGGCTTCAGGTTTGGAAAAATCTATTGGCCCATCAAAAAACCTGAACTGACACAGAACTGAGGTGGATTTTCACATGTGGATCTGTGAACTGGTTTGGGTCACCACCTTGTGATTTTCGTGGTTTTGGATCAGAGTATCAGATGTCAACATTTTTTGGTACCGATCAAATTCTGTCTTTTGCACCAATATTCGAAAAATATTGAAAGTTAGAATTGAATGATTCATAATCTTCTCTAATGATTCTGTGACCAGATTGTTCCTGATTCAAATCTTATTTTCTTATCTTATTTTACCCATTTCAGTATTTCATTTAGTCAGAGTTCTTGTAAACCTACTTGTGACATTTGACATTTGTGCACTTTTTTATTCAATTAAAACAAGGGTTTTAGTGAAAATGTTTATATTCCTCATATCAAAAGAAGGATCATTTTGCTCCTTTTTTGCTATGTGTTCGTAACTGTATCCATTTGTTTATCTATATAGACAAATAAGAAATTCCTTCATCTTCATCTCTTCCAGGCTTTTGGGTTTATTAACCTGATCCTGTGGGTGGGAAACCTCTGGTTCGTCTTTAAGGAGACAGGCATCATTGCTCCCTTCATGCGAGCTCCACCTCCTCAGGAGAAGACAGCTGCACCAGATGCCTACGGCCAGCAGGGGTCGTATGAACAAGACCCCTATGCCAGCAACCAGGGAGGCTACCAACCTGACTACAACCAGCAAGGATACAACCAGGTGATCAGCTGACAGCTGATTTAATCTGCCACTGTTTGTTTTTGTCATTTCAGCTGAAGTGACGTCGCTAATGTGACACTAATAATGAGAAGCCAGAGAGACAGTTGCATGTCTTTCACCTAACTTAGCACAAAGCTCCATCCGAACAGTTAAAAATGCCACAAAATGCACCATCAACAACAACTGTTGAAAGACAGACGTGAGACAGTCCTGTCCTCTCAAAACAAGCACAAAAATGTCTTGAGTCTTGGAGACCGTTCACAGGTTATCTGGTGTTTCTGCTGTAAATCATTGTTGTACATCAGGTCAGCAGAGAGAGAGAAGCTGCAGCTATCGATTCACTAACAAAGACCATGCCAAAGGAGATATGGTTTCATAATGGTTTAATACATATTTAGCCATGATAACACTGGAGGGATGGATGAGGTATGGGGAGGGAAGGGTAGAGGTCAAGGGATGAACGGATGAGGGACGGAAGGATGAGGGTATGGGATGGGGGATGAAGGGAAGGAGGGGGATGAGGGGATGGGGTGAGGGATGAAGGGATGAGGGGGCGAGGGTGAGGGATGTCAGGATGAGTGTGGAAAAGGAGGTTCCTGTCAGATGGAAGGGGAGGAGCGCTGGGAAGACTGGAGGGAACCAGGGGAGTTGAGACTCCGGCTGGGGGAGCCGTCTCTGCGCATTCTTCGTAGAATACTGCCCCCAAAAAGAGTAAAAGCTGACAGAGTGCATGTGCGTTTCTGATGTCATTCAGGTTATTGTGGATGTCAGTGAGGTCGGCCGGGACAACCAGCGGCCAAGATAATTTGAATGATATGGTCAGGGATTCCCTGCCTAGATGCAGCAGAGGTGGCTCTGATTCGAAAGGAATGCCCGGAGTAGAGGTTGGTGGAAATTCCAGATTTAGATAAGACTTAGTGAAGGTGGTGATGGAACCAGAAGCACATGATAACTTTCCCTGTTGCTTGAATGAACAGAGGTTCTTGGGGGGGGGGAGCTCGGCTGGCTAGTCTTGAGTTTATGTATTCGCGGATGGGTTTGCGTGGACTCGAGTCCAGTCAGACAGATGTGGATGGGGTAGGGCATATCAGAAGAGAGAAATGTCAGACAATGATGCGTGTCAAGATGGATGGTAGTCAAGGGTTGAATCTGTGATCTCTGAGCAGCACATGAAGCCAAAGAATGCCAGGAGAAACATGGATTCTCAAACCTTGTCTATAAATGGAGGAAGATAGCCTGAACAGAGGGTTCTGATGCAGTGTGTGAGGAGGTGTAAAGTCAGGGGTAAATGTTTTGGGTGAGCCTCAGCATGAACTGTGTAATGTCTCATGGGACTGTCCTTTGTTGATGACGTCTACGACTGCGCTGTCATCTGAGTGGATAGTGAGGATTGTCTTAGACCATTCATGCCTCCCAAAAGTATGGCTGTTATAACTACTGAGTATGTTTCGCAGATGGCAGTGGAAGGGCTGAGAGATGTGAATTCTGGTGGCCAGCTGGCTGAGCACCATCGGCCACTGTAGTAGCCACCAATGCTGATGGATGGGGCGGCATCTGTGAACAGTTGTATGTCTTCTGACTTAGTGATGTGATTGTCATAAAATAAAGATATGCTGTTCCAGGAGGAGGCAAACTGGTGCCACAGTTTTAGCTCCATTTTGCATGTCTTATCAACGTACGTGGCCCGGCAAAAACAGAAGTTGCCATTTGGTGTATCTTCGGGCCAGAAGGAAATTTGAAATGAGCAGTGGAATCCTGTGGATTTTCTCTGTAGGTAGATGTGGGGGAAATTTCAGAATCCTTGCACTTCATTTAGCTGTGTTTCAATTTAGCCAGAAATGACCACAACAGTAGGGATGCTTGGAGAGACATGGAGCTGAGGATGATGCTGAGGAATTCCAGTGATGTACTGGGACCTGCTGTTTTCTCTGGGCAGGGAGGAATTCCAAGTTCACGGAATGCGGTGATGAGGGTGATAAGGCCGTATGGTGGGGGCGAAGAAGGTGTCATGATTATGAGAAAATGACCTAGGAGGTGGATGACGTATGGGAGTTTGTAGATGTTTATCGAGATCCAGCACAATGCTTCAGATAGAAAGTCAAATGTTTTCAAGCTGCTTTTCCACCCAAAGGTTAGGCACACTGCAAAGTAGTACGCATCTTTCCAGAGGACACAGAAGAGGTGCCAGTAGTTGGGGTGGATGGGAAGGACTTTGAAGGCACTGGTGATCTCTGCCTTGGATGGCCAGGCTCCCTGGCCTATGAGGCGGACAAGGGAAATGGTGTGGTCTATTGATGAATATAGCATGGAGAAGTCGGGCTGGGGATTAGGCTGTTGATGCTCGGTACTGTGGAGCCATGAGGAGATGACAGGTCTATAATGAGTCTCTTTTTTCCTGAATATTTCTTAGTGGCTATGCCAATAGGACAGATTCTAAATGTGGAGAAAGGCGGAATGTCTTACCTCCTTGTCCAGTTTATCAACTTTGTGTGGTTCAGAGGTGGCTGACTGCAATTGTGGTATGTGCATGAGGAATCACACATAACTTGCAGGCCTGGGTGGAAGCCGTGGGTAACCCTTTGTATGAGGACGCTGTCGAACTGGTGGTCTGGGTGGTTCTTTTAGGCTGTAGCTAGAGCACTGATATATGGGTGCTAATATGGGTGCTGAGGTACTAATGGAGACTGTTCTTCATCGGATTGTGAAGACAAGATGTTCTGGAGTGGACCCCGCTGCAAAAGGAAAATCACCTTAAACAATTAATCAACAAAAGTTGGAAATTAAAGTTCTGTCAGTCAGCTAATCGTTTAATCAACTAATTCATCTCTGAGACAGAGTACACTTCATAGTAGTACTGTCATGTAGTATTAAAGTGGGATACAGTCACAGTGTACTGTCTGACTGTAGTACATTTACTCAGTGTACTGCAGTAAACTGTTGTGTCTGTGTGTCATGTTGCTTACTGTTGTGTTTCCTCCAGGATGCAGAGTACGGTCAGGGCTACGGGCAGCAGGGGGCACCCACCTCCTTCTCCAATCAGATGTGAACTGACAGGAAGGAGGTGAGTCACACAGGAAGTAGAGGCTGGGCTCACTGTCTGATTGGACCATTAAATTAATTCATTTAAGTCACTTTAAATGAGAAGTCTGGTGATATTTTTTCTCTCATCATTAAATCTCATGTTCAGTCTCAAATCTGTGTCTCTCAATCTGATCTGTCTTCTTCCTCTGTGTCTCAGTCTGATCTGTCTTCATCCTCTGTCTCAATCTGATCTGTCTTCTTCCTCTGTGTCTCAATCTGATCTGTCTTCTTCCTCTGTGTCTCAGTCTGATCTGTCTTCGTCCTCTGTGTCTCAGTCTGATCTGTCTTCTTCCTCTGTGTCTCAGTCTGATCTGTCTTCATCCTCTGTCTCAATCTGATCTGTCTTCTTCCTCTGTGTCTCAATCTGATCTGTCTTCTTCCTCTGTGTCTCAGTCTGATCTGTCTTCGTCCTCTGTGTCTCAGTCTGATCTGTCTTCGTCCTCTGTGTCCATTAAAACCTCCTCATCGAGCCTCACTGTTGTTCCTTCATCACCATGAACTCACTCACTGTAGTTTATCTGGACTCAATCCCACAAACACAAAGACTCACTAGAGACCAAATGTGGATTCATCCGCCGCTGAAAATAGTCCCCAACACATGAACTGCTTCCTCCTCTCTGTCTGATAAAAACTACAGAGAGCAGCTGTTTGAGGAAACTAATGAACCTTTTTTAAAAATGAAACTATAAATTTGTGAGGTGTTTTTAAAGATTTACGTCTTCAGCAGGAACCGATGAGCTTGAAGCTGAGAGATATAGTTTAAACTACAGAGTGTGATTCTATTGATCGGTTCAGTAATTATTTAATTTGTCCTTCACGTTATCATTTAGTTCCTATTTGTCGAAAACAAATGTAAAGCATGTCGACACATTTCTCCTTTTCGAAGGTACTTTTTAAATGTTGTTTCAGTTGTTTCGTCTAAATGAAAACAGCCAGTCAACAAATATTTTTCATGTTTGTTGGTGAAATTAACTCTGATCCGCCAACATTTTTTGAACCAGGTTTTTCAGAGAACTTACCACATGTCATATCTGTCTTCACAGAAAGTGTCGCAGTGAACCAACAGTGGGCCGCCTGCAACCTACCCACAATGCAACACTCCTGTCTGTCTGCAAAGTTAATGGGTGGGTGGGGGGAGGGGGGGTTAGATGTTCACTATAATGAATCAATGTGTAAATGATAAAAAGAGTTATAATTAATAAATCCACAACTTGAACAAAGCACCAAAACATCAACAAACAACAACAACAACGAAAACAATGCTGGCGAATAGAAACCTTCTGAAACAAGTGATGATGTTGATAAGAGTTATTCCTATTAAAGTAAATAATCTGTGGACAGAATGTATGTTTGTGTTGTATAGATATCACTTTGAACAGATATATAATATAGACTGAACTGTTTATTCATGTTTCCTATTGAACCCAATGATCTGCCCCACCCCCTGTTGTTAACCCCACCCCCTCAGTATGACCCACCCCAAGATCAACAGACCAATCATGAAGCTGTTCAGACTGGGTTCACACTGGGATAAACCAGATCCAAACCAGATTTGAACTACAACCAGATGACACTGGATCCAAACCAACAGCCTGGCGTCCACCATCATCACCACCTTTGTCTGTTTGTCTTGCTGCATGTAAATATCAACACAGGAAGTGATGTAATTCTGGAGTAAACCCAGTCTGGAATCCAGCTTCATGGTGACGCCGGGTGGAAACCGGATCCAAAATGGCTCCTTGTCATTACAGTTTGCACGGATTGTGTGTTTGATTGATGGTCTCAGCCGGAGCGTCGTCGTGCTGTTTTCCTCTCAGATCTGCAGAGAGATGAACCGGCGGCACAAACATCCGTCTGAATGATGATCACGAACCGAACCCAGGTCACATGGTTCCACCTGTTCTCACTGCAGCTGGAGGTTCTGCAGTCACATGTTTGTTTCAGCTGAACGTGCTGCAGTTACAGTGGTGAACGAGTGTCCGACCTACTGCGGACGACACGATGAGACAAATACACTTTGATCAACATAAGAAACGTTAACAAGCTGAATGTGACACCAAACAGGAAGCAACCAGCGAGGTCATCGCTTCCTGTGTGTCCTCCACCCGCCGCCTCCTGAACAGCAAAATAAAGATTGAAGTTTGAACCTTTAGACGGACGTTTGTGTCAGCTGGCTGTTTTTTAGTCTTTCTGGAAAGTTCTGGGTCTGAAAACAAACTTGATGCTTCTTCTTCTTTGGTTTTCTTCTTGTTGGGGGGGTGAAGCTGTTTCTTCCTCCGCATGGTGATGTATTTTCTGCTCGTGTTGTACACTAACTGATGATCATGTGACTCTACTTCCTGTTCTCCTGTACAGGTGTGAGTGTGTGTGAGTGTGTTTTCATTACCTGTTATTACTTCTTCTTCTCTTTCACTTTATCTTTCTTCTCTCTTTTCACCATCAGGATCTTTGACCACTTTCTTCTTATGTTTTTATCTTTATTCTTTTTCTCCTCTCTTCCACCTCTTTTCCCTTATCTCCTCCTCCCATTTTGTTCCTCCTTCTCTTCTTCTCCTCGCTTCCTTCTCTATTCCTCCTTTCTGCTTTCTTTTCATTAGTATCTTCCTCTTCCTCCTTGTTCACTCTATCATTTGCTCGTCCTGTCCTTCTGTCTTTCTTCTCCTCCTCTTCTCTTTCTTCCACTCTGTTCTTCTTCTTCTTCCTTCTTCCCTCTTCGTGACTCTCCTCTCCGCCCCTCTGTGATGTAACTTCCTGTGTGATGGTATTCTATCAGTAACCATGGCGACAGTGATGATGATGTGTGTGTGTGTGTGTGTGTGTGACTTGTTGCTATGGAAACACTTCGCTGTTTTAATTCAGTGTAAAGTTTCAATAAACGACAAACTTTGTCTCAGTCTGATTGTGTTTATGAATGAACAAATGAACGAATGAATGAACATCTCACAGAAAGTGAAGGATAGAATGAATGATCTCCTCCTCTCCATCTGTCTCTCCCTCTTTTTCTCTACACTCTTCATCTCTCCATTTCACCTTTCTTCTCCTCTTACTTCCTTCTTTTTCCCAAACATCCTCCATCCCTCCTCCATCCTTCCCTCCTCTCCTCACTACTCTATTCATCTCTCCTCTCCTCATCCTCCATCTGTCCTCCCACCTGGTATGTCTCCTCCCTTCCTCTCCTTCCTTCCACTCTCTCCTCCCTCCATCCTTTCTTTCACTCTTATCCACTACAGCTCCTCCCATCCCCATCCCCTCTTCCTCTCCTTCCATTTTTCTCTCCTCTCCTCGTCTTCTTCTTTCTGCTCTTCCTCCTTCCCTCTCGTGGCTCCTCCCCCTTCTCTTTAGTCACTGTATAATTTTTCCTCCCCCCACTCTCCTTCCTTGTGTCCTCCCTCTCTCCTTCCTTGTGTCCTCCCTCTCTCCTCCTCCCGTCCTTCCTTCCCTCCTCATCCGTTGTGGCTCCTCCCTTCTCTCCTCCTTTTCTTTCCTCATCCTCTCAGCCTCCTCCACTTTTTCCTCCATCTCTTCCCTCGTCGTTTCAGGGCCTCTGGCCTTCGTCATCGCTCCTCCTCCTCCTCCTCCTCCTCCTCCCTCTGTTATCAGATGAGTCAGTGTGTGTTTGCATGTGTGTGTTCAGTCAGTAGTATGTCTTCTCTCAGCCTCTTGCTGCTCAGCACAGCTCTGATCCACATCGCCCAGGTAAGGACGAGTCACACTGACAACATGCAGAGAGAGAGAGAGAGAGAGAGAGAGAGGTTGTGTCCATGTTTGTCCTCAGTGCTGCAGAATGATGTCGCTGCTGTTTGTCTCCTACCTGTCTGTCAACACTGTTACATCACAGTCTCTGTGTGTGTGTGTGTGTGCGTGTGCGTGTGCTGATCTGATCTGTTTCCATCTAATGTATTGATAATTAGTGATTTATTGATCCGGTTAAACAGCATAAAGAGAAACGGAGGCATTAGGAGAAAACTGTGTGTGTGTGTGTGTGTGTGTGTGTATGTGTGACGGGGGAACATTTCATTTCAGATCTTGTCACCATGGCGACATGGCTCTGTGTGTGCCTCATCTTGTTTAGTGTCCTTGTGAGGACCAGTCCAGACGCTGTGAGGACATTTTGAGGGTCACCTGAACACTTTTTAAATCAAACTCATCGTTTGTGTCCTCTGGACCACGAAAGGCTCTGTGGATGGACCCTGCTGGTTCCTCCTGGTCCTGGTCTGGGACAAAGTGGAATCAGGCTTTTAAAGAAAAAGGAAATGTTGGATTTATGTTTATTATTAAAATGGTTTTTATTCCTATTCAGTTGATCTTATTCATTTGATTTCCTTTATTTCCTCTGCGCTCGTGTCCTTTGGCCTTTTTCTCATTCTATCTGCCTTAAAACACTAATTATTATTATTATTATTATTATTATTATTAATAACAATAAACTATCTACATTTAATTTCACTTAAACCTAATTAACATCTGTGACAGTTTAAACTGTTGATTGCTATAAAGTTTGACTAAAACACAATGTCAGACTCTTAAATGTCCTAAAAAGAGACAATTCCAGTGGTTTTCGGTCTTTTTCCTCGTAGTCGTGTCTGTTCTCACTTCAGATCATTCTAACTTCAACAGCTCATCCAGGGGACTGATTTCTGTGTTTACTTTCACTTGGACCATCATTTGACGTTTCCTGTATTTAACCATAAAGACCTCAATCTTTCCTGAACCTGAACCAGGAGCTGTGGCTTCAAACACAACCAACAACCTACAGATCAGTATCGCGTAGAAACAGATATCATATCGGCTTAAATGTGGAAACATGTCCGTCCACACCCAGCTCTGATTTCTGCCGAAGAGAACTGGATCCTGCAGCGAGTCAGATGGTCCTCAGAGACTCATCATCACCTCCTCCTCCTCCTCATCATCATTGTCATCATCATCGTCACATAGAATCACAGATCTAAACCTCCTGCACCGAAGAGTCGGCCTCATAAATCTGTGCTGACTCAGTTTGTAAGATATTACAGTCATAAATCTCGCTGCCGCTGTTCATCTCGGACAAACACAAAAAGCCTTCAGCAGGAAACTAAACCAGCTGCAGAAGCTCACAAATATGATCATTTTACAGGTTAAACTTCTTCTGTGGAGCTGTGACATCATTACTACATGCTTCTTCTACTTACATTAAACATATACATATTCTGGTTGTTTTTATTTCGCTATCATCAGGTTAAATGTAGAGAACAGAGTTTCTGTATGAGTTACAAAGTCAACAGTGGTTAGCAGTTAGCAGTAGTTAGCAGTGGTTAGTGTTACTGTTACAAGCGTTACTGCTGACTCACTGTTGAGACTGCTGACTCACTGTTGAGACTGCTGACTCACTGGTCAGACTGTTGACTCACTGTTACAACTGTTGACTCACTGTTGAGACTGCTGACTCACTGTTGAGACTGCTGACTCACTGGTCAGACTGTTGACTCACTGTTGAGACTGCTGACTCACTGTTGAGACTGCTGACTCACTGGTCAGACTGTTGACTCACTGTTACAACTGCTGACTCACTGTTGAGACTGCTGACTCACTGTTACAACTGATGACTCACTGTTACAACTGCTGACTGACTGTTACAAGTGCTGACTCGCTGTTAAAACTGCTGACTCACTGGTCAGAATGCTGACTCACTGCTGAAATTGCTGACTCACTGTTATGACTGCTGACTCACTGTTATGACTGCTGACTCACTGTTCAGGCTCATTAGAAATCCCACATTACCATAAAGCATTCAGCTCATTGATTATCAGTAGTTGGTCCTCAGAAGTGCAGACAAACAAACGTGTGTTTATGTTAATATTAGGGCTGTCAAAATTGACGCGTTAACGCAGATTAATCCATCATCATGATTAATCTGATTAAAAATTTTAACGCAATTAACCCGTCTGCAGCGCAGAATGACTCAAAATCCCTGAAACATCAAACTGACAATGTCAACAAGTTCGTTTGTCTTCGTGGCTGGGTATCCAGCTGTCTTAGTGGCTGGCCCTGGTAATGTGGCTAACAGGCTGTTAAAGGTGTTTAAGAAACACGTTAAGTGCAGATATATTCCCGTCTTTCTAGAGTCTGTTTGCTCATGCAAAAAGAAACGCGATTAATACAGATTAAAAATGAATGATATTTAATCGTGATGAATCAAAATTAATCCACAGCAACACTGTGATTAATCTGATTAAAAATTTTAATCGTTTGACAGCACTAGTTTATATAAACCTGTTCTCCCTGATCAATAACTGTCTGTCTGTCTGCCTGTCTCTCTGTCTGTCTGTGTGTCTCTGTCGCTGTTCTCTTCATCTCATCCATCATTCTTTCTCTCACACAGACAGAATCAATCAAATTACTGGAGGCAGGAACAGAACAGCTCGTTACTCTGCCATGGCAACAGCACGTCTCCCTGGATACTGACAGCATCCTCATAACACACGCACATAGACTCAGGCTTAATCTCATAGAGATGCTCCAGCTGAGCTGTGGTGAACCTGATGCATTTATGTGATGTTGTTATAATTATAAAAAAAATTCATCATTAGCATCAAAACTCAAATTTCTGCTGTTATTCTCTCTAAATAAAGTCAGAAAATTTTGAAAGGGCTCCTCCTCTGTCATCCTGTTCAACAGATTCTGACTCCTGTGGCTCAGTTTTAAAAAACAAAGACCTGAAACGACCAGAAAAAAAGTTGTGTGTGTGACTCACGTGAAGGGCAGCGATGATGATGGTGATGGTGATGATGGTGATGACGGTGATGACGATGATGATGGTGATGGTGATGATGGTGATGACGATGATGATGGTGATGGTGATGACGATGGTGATGGTGATGATGGTGATGACGATGATGATGGTGATGATGGTGATGACGATGATGATGGTGATGATGATGATGGTGATGACGATGATGATGGTGATGGTGATGACGATGGTGATGGTGATGATGGTGATGACGATGATGATGGTGATGATGGTGATGACGATGATGATGGTGATGACGATGACGATGATGATGGTGATGATGGTGATGACGATGATGATGACGATGACGATGATGATGGTGATGGTGATGATGGTGACTTCTCGGTCTTGTTTTCCTGCAGAGGAGGATTTCTGATGTCAACATCATGACTTAAAGGAACTTAGGAAATATATATATATTGTGTTTCTCTGAGACGTTCAGATGATCAACCTCAGTGCAGAGCTGGAGTTGTCAGAAACAGACCCGCAGGTCCACAGACTCTGCGTTGGACCTTCAGCTGCCCCTCAGAGTTACAGGTTTTTGACACAGTTGTGTTGGAGCAGAGGAAGTAGAAAAACCTTCTGTGATGAAGTTTCCACAGTAAATACAGCTGAGCTGAAAACCAGGAGTTAAATATGTTCCGTCGAGCTTTGAGTCATTTCATAACTTTCAAACTCAGAACATCTCTAACAGTAAACGTACTTCGACCAGTTTCAACTTGCACCTGGATCAAAACTACAGACAGTAGCTGGACAAATCATCTCTCCAGCCTCCCTTGACAACAGCTCCATGGAAGACGTCTCACTCACTTCAACAGAAAACGTCAAAGGTGGACATTCGTTTGTGACCAAGGAGGCTCAGGCTCATATCAGACTGGACACCTGGTTATAGATTGATATCACTACCTTCACATCTTGTTCCAACGCTGAGACGTTTGTGTCCAGGTCAGCTGTAGATCCTCTCAGTTCCTCTCAGAACCTGAACAGAAAACTTCAGAACACATTTCAGCTGTTGTCATCATTTAACTGAAGCCGCATTTGACCTGTTCAGTCACTAATTCCTGAACTGCAAATGACAGACTGTCTCAGAAGCAGAGACATAGAGCTATTTGTCATCGGCGTAGTAAAAGACACTATGTTTGTAAATGAATGTTGACCTTCCTTCTGTTACTGACCACTGACCTCTCTGTCTCTCTCAGCCTCTACCCGCAGCTCGCGGCGGGGGGCGTGGCCTGGATGTATCAGTGGGTGGAGCAAGACGCCAGCGCAGGGACCTCCATAACCTGCTGCCTTATGAGGACCAGATGATGTCATATCCTGCCACTCAGGGGGGGGCGGATGACCTGTACTACCAATCAGATGACTGGAGAGGGCGTGGCTTGGACCAGGCCCTGCAGCGGTTGGTGGAGAGGGACCAGAGGAGGGAGCAGGAGGAGGAGCAGCGAGCAGGTTAGAGAGCTTTGATCATTTCACATATGACCAATCCTGATTGACTTTTTTCTCAACATGTTGTGACTTTTATGGACATATCATATTTTTCTCCAAATAGCATGACTGTTTGGAGAAATAGAAAACTTGACTAATCGACCAATGAAACATTTCACAGCCTACCTGGCTGCTCTGCTCCGCCTACTGAGTGAGGCAGAGAGCGCGGGATTGGTCGGGCCAGGTGATGTGGAAGTGGTGGAGGAAGAGGAGGATGAGGAGGATGATCAGGGGCCACCAGGGGACTTCCAGGGCCCAGCCCCCCCAGACTACGATGAAACAGGGCGGGGGCTGAACATGGGGAGGCCCCCGGCTGCCTGGTGGGGCCTCCTGGAGCCCCAGCTGGCTCAGGCCCTGCTGGACAGGTGAACGCCTCTTCTTGGGGTTTGAGAACATTTTATCAAATCTTGTTTCTTTTGTTCAAATTTCCTCAGGTTCTCAGGTTCAGCTCTCAATGTTTGTCAGTAAGCAAAGTTATCAATAATAACCTGTGACCTGTGATTGTCAGGATGGAGCCTCAGTTGGCTCAGACGCTGCTGGAAAGAGCCAGACAGGAGAGAATTCAACAGGCTGGACGAGCTTCATCAGGACTTAACAGAGGAGACCAGGACGCTCTGAGGTGATCAGACACTCATTGATGTCGGGAGTATATGGGGAAGATTTTTAATTAAGCAGGTTGTTCTCTGCTGACTAGATCCTTCCTTGTGTTGTATAAAACACAAGCAAGGATCTAGAACTAGTTTCATTATTTCTGGACGCATGCAGTCAGAACCACGAGCATTAACAGGACCCGGTCTTCTCCTCCCCAGACATCTGGTTGCTAGGTTACTGTCCATCATCGGCCCTAGCAATGCTCAGGTGATCTCCTCGGCTCGCAGGAGGAGGAGGGACCTGTCTGTCACCGCAGCTGAACCAATTAGCTCTGCCCACCAGAGGACCCGCCGTTCCCTTGACGACGTGGCACCTCCATCACCGAGCAACAGCCCACCTCTGCTCAGAGTGAAGAGGCTGGAGGAGGCTGAGGAGGAGAAGCTCCGCCCCCCTGCTGCCGGGCTGCAGAGGATGAAACGCATCGATACAATGGCCGCCATCGAAGAACTGAATCACCGGAATCGTAGGCGCCGGAGGAGAGCCGCCCTGAACTACGACCCCCAAATACTGATCGATCAGATTGTCGAATACATGAGGGAGTAGAAGGGGAGGAGGAGCAGACAAGGAGGAGTAGTGAGGAGAGGAGAGCAGAAGAGAGGAGCAGGGGAGGAAGACAGGTGAGGAGATAGGGATACCATAGATGAAGGGATGAGGGGGAGGTGTAGTTTGTCATTGTCTTTCAGGATTTTCATTTCCTGTATCGTTTTGTGTTTGTTGCTGCTTTAGGTGAAAATGTATCTGATCGGTCATTTGTTGCTAAAATGAGAAGAAATGATGAAGTGATGAAGGAGTGAAGTGGACGAAGCTTTAGTTTACGAAAACTGTAATTTCATTTAAAAAATTCCTTTAAATTTCCTGGAAAAAATCAAATCGGTACTAATCATGGAACAAGATCACTTAACTGAATGAGCAAATATATTTATTACAGGATCTCTTCAGTCTCTCATTTTCTCAATTGCAAGATTAATTTTGATGTGTAAATAATAGTGTCATCGGCATAGAGACACACTCCACAGACTAATTTAAGATTAATATTAAAACAGAAAACATAAGTGGTCCAAGGATTAAACCACGGGCAACACCATTCTCTATGTTAACTAAATAGAATTTATTGTCATAATAAATCCAGGAGGCCAGCTGAACATATTAAAACATGTCTACAGGTGACCACTCAATTCAACATGTACTGTACGAAAAATAAAATCATTACTAATAAGAGAGGAACTGAAGAAGCCCCTGGATGAGAGGAAACATTTACAAATATCTACAAACAAAGAAATCCATCTGGAGCTAATAACTGTCTAAAATCTCTGCAAAAACACTCTGATATATAATTAGTACCAAACAACGTTTGCAAATTTCCCCACTGAGGGACAAGTAAAGGTTTATCTTATCTTTATCTTCTTGCAGGAAACTTTTTATTGTTTCAGTTTTAAACACTACAGTATCCACAATCCTGAGCAGTTATTGCAAAATCCAAAAATAATCAGGTCAAATTGTAGAATTTACCTGCAAAATAAACCTTTAACTTCGCCCAGCAATCAGTCACCTGGCAGCAGAGTCTGAAGCTGTTGACCCCTCTGCTTCTCTTTAAAATGGTCAAACCTGTAAAGATTTACCATTAAAGCACCTTCACACCGACTCCATCTTCCCTCCATCAGTGTGAAAATGATGGACAGTTGGTAACCTTGGCGACAGCTCGTCCGCTCTGTGATTGTTTCGTTCCTGTTGTGTTCATGTACTTCAGCTCAGTGTGAATCAGTCGTCCGTCTGTGGTGAAACAAAAAAATCCTTTTATTTATCTCACACTCTGAATTAAAGTCAGTATCCACCACAAACTTCAGTCTGTTTTCTTCTGTCTTTGTTTTATATTTATGAAAATCAACCACACAATTATTTTAACTCTGTAAACTGAGCAAGTTTGAACCTCACTAAATACGATGCTTCAGAACAGCTTTTACAAACAACATTTGAAGCAGCTGCTCTGTGACTCACCTGGTCAGGTAACAAATTAAAATCAACTGGAAGCATCATTTGACAGGTAACATTGAGCTGAACTGGTTACATCAGTTCAACAGGTGACTCTGGTCTGTTCAGTCTTTATGTGCTGACATACACGGCACAAACAAACAAACAAACAAACACCAACAACCTGCAGATGAACATTATTCTACAAAATGATCCAACTTTATTAAACTACTGTTTTTCTTCTGGGTTACAGAAGATTAAAACGTATGGAGACACATTAGGGACAATTTTTATTCCACATGTTCAGGTTTGGATAATGATCTTTCAAAAATGAAAAAACCACATGAACACATTCTGCCATTGCAACCACAGCAACTTTTGTTCATTCTCAGGCCCAATGAAAAAGATTTTTTACATTTTGTACATCAGAATTTCTTTGGGCACTAAATTATTGCCACATTTGCATCATTTCAAATTCAAATTCAAAAACTTGTCACATCCACATTTTGCGATGTTACATGTCGATAAAACTTGGTTCTATATAGTTAAACATGCGCAAAGAGAATATCTGACATTTTGTAGTTTGAACGTTTCTAACATTTAAACTGAATCTAACAGGTGAAAACACTTGACGCAACGTTATCTAAGAAACAACAAACAGCAGAAGCTCTCACCCTGGAAGACTCACGAAGGGAAACTGCATGGACCACTTTAGTTTTGTGCTTGAAAGGTCAAAGGTCATGCTGACAGGAAACTCTGAAATGAGTTAAATCCTCTTGTTCAGATGTTTTAGATGATTATAAACGTCTCTGGATATCAATCTCTATATTTAGCCTAGCTTAGCACAAAGATTTGATGCGTGTTAGCTATAAGGTTTATCCCAAATCCAACCTGTAGTCAGTTTAGTTTTATCTAACCTAGAAGCTAACTCTAAGCTAACTGGACCTGAAGCTAACTCTAAGCTAACTCGTATGTGACCCTGAAGAAGATGCAGAACAAACTCGTGTAAAAGCTCAGACGTCTACTTTAAGGCTCAGACTTCATGTTTTACATTAGCTTCTGTTTGTGGTTTGTCTCCATGTTGACAGAGAACAAAATGAAAGTTCTCATCTTCCTCTTCTTTCCCTTTTTTCCCCATCATTCACCTTGTCTGTCTCCACAGCTGCAGATGGACACTGACTGTGATTTTAGACAGACAGATTAAAATATTCACTATAAATAGTGACGCTATGCTAAAACACAACAACCAGTCACACGGCAGGAAGTCACTTCTAAAGAGCTGCTGTTGGTTGTCTGTTATTCATGCTGGAGCTGCAGAGATGCTCTGAGTCCTCGACATCAACAGACTGAAAACAAAACACTGTAGACGACAAAAACTAGAATCAAACAAACCGTCAGTCTGACATGTTCTTTACATAGAAGCTGTTCAACATATCAAGACTTCACTAATGTTATCACAGACATTCATCTGGGTTTGAATCTGTGTTCTGCTTCTCTTCATCCTTTGTCTTCACCGTGACAACATCGAGGTGGACACAGTTGCCAGGAAACCATAATGATGAGGAGGAAGGATGCTGATTCTTCTTTTGGCTCTTTTTAATATTTGTCTCCTCTGATGATGATGAAACAGGAAGAAAGAAAACAGTATGAGTTTGTGTGAAGTTTGAAAGAGACAAAGTGACAGTAGAAGAAGAACAGACTCACCTGGTGACTCTACGCTGACATCAGCAGCCCTGTGGTCACTTTGTGTGTGCGCGCACACACACACACACACACACACACACACACACACACAGAGTCACATTATAATCTGTCAGATTAAAGGTCACTGCTCATGCTGCTCAGTGGACTCCTGAAGCTAACTCTAAGCTAACTGCACCTGAAGCTAACTCTAAGCTAACTGTATCTGAAGCTAACACTAAGCTAACTGTACCTGAAGCTAACACTAAGCTAACGGTACCTAAAGCTAACTCTATGCTAACTGTACCTAAAGCTAACTCTGAACTAACTGTGCCTGAAGCTAACTCTAAGCTAACTACACCTGAAGCTAACTCTAAGCTAACTGTATCTGAAGCTAACACTAAGCTAACTGTACCTGAAGCTAACACTAAGCTAACTGTACCTGAAGCTAACTCTATGCTAACTGTACACACTATGCTATGTGGACCCCAGCGGCCCCGACCCCTCCTCACCCTCCTTGGTGTCTGGTGGTAGCAGAGCGTCCTGTCTGTTGGCCAGGACAAAGGCCAACGTGGCCAAGATGGCGGCATCCAGAACCCCCAGGATGGCCAGGATGTAGGCCCAGTGGACTGAACAGTTACCTGGAGAGAAACTGCCCACCTGGAGACAAAGAACAGGATCAGTGTCAGTGACACAGCTCGCTGAGCACCTTCATCACACACCGGCTATCGCACTTGTCTGACTTAGGATCTGCAGTGTGGCCCCTGGTCTGTCGGGGGCCCCTGGTCTGACTGGTCGGTTACATATAAAAAAATCACCTGCTTTAACTTTATCTGGTTATTGATGGTTCACTTGATGCTACTTTCTCCTTCTTCTCTCAGAGTCACAGTCTGGTATTAGTACTTTTACTGCAGTAAAGTGTCTGAGTACTTCATCCATCATTGGTTTCACAGTGACACTCATATACTCACAGAGTCTCCACACAGAGCTCTCATCTCTGGACTCTCCCACGAGTCTGGGAACAGAAGACAAGCCAATGCCAGACAGAAACCTGAGGAGACAGACAGACAGACAGACAGAGTGAATGATGGGTTCACTCTCTCACCTTGTCTACAGAGTTCAGATCTCAGCTGATCAGTTCAGTTTGTTCACACATTCTGTAGCGGCTTCATGTATTAAACAGGTCAGACCTTAGCTAACAAGCTAACAGCTAACATGCTAGTCAGCCAGGAACATGCTAACGCTAGTCAGTCGCTGTATCTGAGCTTGTTTTTACTTTGTACTGGACTGCTTACTCCTCCAGTGGATATTTTCACCATCGTACATCTTTCTATTTAATAAACACTCAGCATTAGCTTAGCTTAGCATAACCCAGTCTTTAACAGGACAGTTTATTAAAAGTTGTATTAGTATCAAACTGTGTATAAACCAGGTCACCTCAAAGGTCGACTCTCTGACGACTTGTTCTCCATTATACCAATTTACAATTTACACTCGGATTATCACATGAACCAGTGGAACCAGTGGAGCCAGTAGAACCAGTGGAACCAGTAGAACCAGTAGAACCAGTGGAACCAGTGGAACCTGTGGAGCCAGTGGAACCAGTAGAACCAGTAGAACCAATGGAACCAATGGAACCAGTAGAACCAGTGGAACCAGTAGAACCAGTGGAGCCAGTGGAACCAGTGGAACCAGTGGAACCAGTGGAACCAGTGGAACCAGTGGAGCCAGTGGAGCCAGTGGAAGCAGTGGAAGCAGTGGAAGCAGTGGAGCCAGTGGAACCAGTAGAACCAGTGGAACCAGGAGAACCAGTGGAGCCAGTGGAACCAGTGGAACCAGTGGAGCCAGTGGAACCAGTGGAACCAGTGGAGCCAGTGGAGCCAGTGGAGCCAGTAGAACCAGTAGAACCAGCGGAGCCAGTGGAACCAGTAGAACCTGTGGAGCCAATGGAACCAATGGAACCAGTGGAACCAGTGGAACCAGTGGAACCAGTGGAACCAGTAGAACCAGTGGAACCAGTGGAACCAGTAGAACCAGTGGAGCCAGTGGAGCCAGTGGAAGCAGTAACTGACCTGCTGTGAGCTGCAGCCACGCACAGATCTTGTAGACGGTTGCAGCGCTGCAGAACCTGAAGAGACAGAGACAGAGGACGCTGGTCCACACAGCCCACAGAGACACTCCCACCAACACCGCCACCGACTGGAAGGACGGCAGAGGAGACAGAGTGGACAGACCACCACGACAGTCCGGGACGGGCCAGTCTGACTCCACACACACCTGACAACACACAGACAAACAGGGACACAGACAAACAGGGACACAGACAAACAGGGTAAGTGATCCTTAAAACAACCTTGATTTCAGACAGAAATAAACGAAAGCAGCTTCTCGTTTCCATTGATTTTGTCGAAGCTAATCCAGCTCATGTCAGCTTCAAGTTTCTCACCTCAAACAGTCCCAGGGTGCCGCTGGGTGGGGCCGGTCCCGCCCCCTGGTGGTGGCTATCTGCGGTGCCAATCCAGGACGGTTGTACCAGCACCACCACCTGGATGATGGCGAAGCAGAGAGTACAGACGGCCCAGAGGACACCGACGGCCCGGGCACTGCGAACAAACTCTGTCTGATAGAGACGAGACAGGTCGGCGAGGGCGGGCGACACCGACATGACTGAGACAGAGAGACAGAGAGAGAGAGAGAGACAGGTTAAAATAACACTTAAATAAAAATGATCAAATCCAAATCATAGACTGTATAAAACATCTAAATCTAAATGAACTAATTTTCTGTCTGTGGTTTTAAGTCTCGTCTAAATTTTCATCCTGTTTGTATTTCTTTAATAAAATATTTCAGTTTTCTTTCATCTTGGTTTCAGATATTTATTGAGTTCACTGAGTTAAACATCACAGATGATCTGATTGATTTTAATGTAAACTCTGGATTTGAAGCTGTTAAATGCAGCTGAGCAGAAACATGAAGAATCATAAAATGAAAACATGAATAAAGTACAAGTATCTGAAAAGAGTACCTAGAATAAAAGTACTCAGTTACTGTCGTGGGATCAGATGAAAATGTGACGTTTCTGTTTCCGGTTCAGACACATGAAGACGTTTATTCATGTTTGTCAACAAACATCAACCAGAATCCGGATACAAGACAAACGACAGACGGTTACGTCATCATGTTATTGACCAAACACACACACACACACACACACACCTACCGTTTCAAAGCAGGTCTGTCGGTGTCTGAAGAGAAACGTCACTGATCTGAGATCAGAAACGTGTCCGCGTCCATCAACTGAGACAGAAACAAGCAGCTGGAGATTCACCTGCCTGTCTCTCTGCCTGTCTGTCTGCCTGCCTGCAGGATGAGAGGATGGAGGACCGGACGGATGCAGATGGGAGGAGGAGGAGGATGATGATGATGAAGCAGCTCGCAGGTCCCCGGATGTGAAGCCGTTTCCTCCATAGTAATCTTTTCATTTGTGATTGAAACGGATAAAACGGTTGTATTAAAACACAATGAACCTCTGCAGAGGATCAACAGACTGATTCATTCAAATGCTTTTCTCTGTACTTTAGACGACGCCACCTGCGGGCTGACTGACGAACTGCAGCAAGGAAAATCTGGACGTGTGGAGTTATTTTAATGTCCATGTTTCAGATTTCTGAGCAGCTTAGAAAGAGTCTGTTGATCCAGCAGCAATAAAACAGGTCATCCAGCATTTATTTGAATTCAATAACTGATATTCAACCTTTTTTCCTACTGATGAGTTAATAGTTAAAGTGCAAATGTTAAACTGAACATATTTATGTCTTTGTATGTTCTCATGTTATTGTGACGTATTATTACAGATGAAACTCCCAGCAGGCTGTAAAGACATTACACTGAGCTCCATCTTTACCAGCTGCAACATTAAACTGATGAACACATGAATGCATCAATAATTACAATCAATAATGTAATTTATATTATTCTGAAATGGGCCTTTGTCATTCTTTACCTGTGGTGTTGTAAGTATATTCTGATGGTAATACTTTTGTATTTTTACTTCGGTAAGGTTATGAAAGCAGTATTTCTGCCCTGTTGTACTGGTACTTCTATTGTACTTCTACAGAGGACGTCTTCCAGCACTGCAGTAAAGACAGAAACAACAGGAGAAACAGAAAGACAATATTAGGAGATAAAATATTAAGTGTATTAACATCAGCTTTCAGTGACCATGAAGACCTGCAGGAGGACAGGACGCCTCCAGGATCACATCAAAATAAAAGCTGTTCAGGGTCAATGAATGGGAAACTGCTCTCTTTGGCTCTGATGCGGTCACTTCTCTGTAGTTTGGCTCAGTGTCCCGCCCACAGCAACATCTGATTGGCTACATGTCAGGAGTAATCGCCTGGCAACACTGAAGGCAGACAGGTGTGTCGAATTACTGAAGTTCTTCAAACATCACAATCTGATCATCTGTTTCTGTGACGACCAGCTCGTTCAGTTTCCCAGTGACGCCAGTGAAAAGGGATTTCACTCAGCGCAGCAGAAAGAGGCAGCTTTAAACCAGTTGCTCTTCGTTCATTCACTCATTCATTCATTCATCATTGAGCTTCAGAGGAAAACACAGCATCTGTCTTGTCTGTAACTGCAACTCTGCACCAGGATCCAGAGAATTATCACTTTAACAGCGGCAGTAAAACTTTATTTCAGACTGTATTAACCTGCAGTTCACAGATCAACGTTCTGTTAAACCAGCAGCAGAAAACCTCAAACAAAGACTGACTGTTGACTGAAACTGTTTCACCTACTGTTCATCCCAACATGATTAATGAGGGACAGAAATACATACAAACAGCTGCAATAGTAAGAGTAATACACATTTGCAAACAGAGAAGATGGAAAATAGAAAATTCTTCTAACAAGATGATTTCGATCAGAAACCGCTCGAAATGTTTCTGACAAACTGTTTGACTTGATTTTTGGGACGATAATGAGCTGCTGTGATTATTATTTAATTATTATTGTTAACTTTGCTGTCAAAAACTACTTCAACTTTCTAAACTTTGAAGTCATAAAACTGCCGACGAACCACATGTGACTCACAGCTTAACAAATTTTAAAGAACATACAGTTTGTTTGAGATAACAGGAAAATAGAAAATGTCAAATATTTACACCAAATAAATAATCAGATGGCAGAAAATGAGGCTTAAAATACAGAAATAACAAAAAAGAGAGTGTTTGTGCTGCTGTTTGTGGGCATGGCCTGTTGGTGACATCATCTTCTCTTCTCAATGATCCACACGCCTCTTTTGTCCAGTTAACTGAAACTAAATCAAACTGCGTCTGCTGGTGATCAGTGACTTTATCAGAGAACTGAACTGACAACCTGATGAAGATGATAATGAAGATTAGCACCAATCTGCAGCAAAAAAAATAAAAACATCACTTCTTCATTTGTTTGAAATTATTGTTTGGCAGTTGGGAGGCGGCAAACATCACTACGTTTCCCACAGATCAACACAGCTGCTGGCTGTGGTTTCCATGACGATGCACTCAACAGTCCAATCACATTGAAGGAAGAGAAACAGAAAAAGAAGAACAGAGACAGCTTGCAGGTTTTAACATAGTCACCCTACTCTCATCTCCTCCTCCTCCTCCTCTCATCTCCTCCTCCTCCTCCTCTCATCTCCTCCTCCTCCTCCTCTCATCTCCTCCTCTCAGCTCCTCCTCCTCCTCTCAGCTCCTCCTCCTCCTCTCAGCTCCTCCTCTCAGCTCCTCCTCCCCCTCTCAGCTCCATGGAGGGATCTCCTCTCCAAACTTGGCGCAGTGAGCAGCATTTTTAGCCTCAAACAGAATCTGAACACCAAAAAAACAAAGATGGAAAAGAAATGTTTGCAGTTTATGTAAAACGACAACTAGAATCTGTAATAATAACAGTGAAACAGTGAATATGAGGCTCAAATGATGCTTCAGCAGTTAAAGGCAAAGTAAAAGATTCAAACTGATGAAGCTTCATGTGAACTTCAGACAAACTTGAAGCTTTATTAAAGAGACATGAGTGTGCGTATAAGTTTAGATCTTTTTTATTTATTTTTATTGTTAGTTGTTTTCAGCTGGTGGACACGTTATTATCTTCCTTCATGTGTGTTTGTCCTTTTGGACTTGTGTAATAATAAAAAAAAAAAGTCTGAGTAAACTTCAGAATCTGGAGTCTGGACCAAACCTCAATTAGACCAGAACACAGCAGCAGTTTATCCAACTATGTCTCAATAAAACATCTCCACTAAATTCAATATTCTGCAAATTTCCCCACTGAGGGACGAATAAAGCTTTATCTTATCTTGTGTGCTGTGTATCATGTGCTGCCTCCATTGTTTACTCTGAAGACACTCACCTGTTTGTATATGAGAGTATCACCTGCGTTGTTCACCTTTAAGCAGGTTTAATATTTTCTGTATTTCAGATATTTGTATATTTTGGTACATTTTTATCTGGTATATGTTTATAGTTTATCTTTTAGAAATCTAGCTGAGATGACTTTTCACATTCTGTTTATATAGGACCAAGACAATAAAACTCAAGAACAGAATTATGATTTAAATTTAAATATCAGCGACACTGACATGACTGACATTTTCATTCAGAGGAGGTCGAGTCCTACCTGGTTGTGTACGTAGGCCTCACACAGGTAGCACCAAACCGACAGATCAGAGAAGCTCAGAACCATCGGATGTTCAGATACGACGCCATGAGTCACCATGTGCTCATTAACATAACGACCACAGTACACCTGAGACAGGATGGAGGACAGGTGAGACACTTTCACTGCATCAACAGTGGAACAGGTGAGACAGAGTGTGCGATGTGACAGGTCACCTGGTAGCAGGTGAGACAGATCCAGTTCTCAGCATCAGAGTCACAGTCCTGACATGGCAGGAAGACATCTATACCTGAGGAGGGGAGGGGCTTAACGGCATCCAGGTGAGGACACCAGGACAGAGGGTCCACCACATACAGAGGGGCCTGAAGACAGACAGACAGACAGACAGACAGGTCAGTAACACAGGAACAAGTTTGTCTGAATTCATGATTATTAAAAGAAATAACATCTTCTGACATCGGTCTGTCCGGCACACATCAGCTCCAGAGACGTCTGACATTTTGACCAATCGCTTGCTCCCTCTGTCTCTGGCCTTACTCCCACGCCACCAGCAGCCTCATCTCCAGCGGCAACCGACTCTGATGCTGCCACGGCAACAGCCTGCAAAGGGTTAGTAAGATAGACAAATCTATAATACATGAGTTATAAGAGACAACAAGGCAAGATGGAAACACAGGAGGTGAAAGACAGCTGAACAGAGAGGAAAGAGTCCGTCTGTCTGTCTCACAGCCTCTTGCAGTGACTCAGCAGAACATTAACAGTAAAAACTGACTCAGAGTTGTTACTTCATCGAGTCATCAGATGCTTGAATAACAAACTCTCCCATGTTTTACTCATTTTTTAAATATTTTGTTAGCTTTTTACAGGACGAGCTAACGAGGCTACTGAACGTTAGCCTCCTGAATGTGTGTCACAGGAAACAACCTGTTTGTTTTGTATCCAGAAAGGTTTTAATCATCGAATCAAACAGGAAATTTGACATTATGATGTATTTTTGATGCTGACCTGCTCGCCACCGTGGCCATGTGACCTTCCTGTCAGACACGGTTTCACGAAACTCAATAGCATGAATCATATTTTCAGCTGCATTTCAAACCCACTTATTTCAACACGATAAAAAGCATCAGACTTCTGCTCACCTGAGTCTGCAGCAGCGTACTCTCTGATGATTGGCTCTGCTGAGGTGTCACTTCACCTGACTCCACCTTCACTTCATCTTCACAGGTGACCTTCTCCAGGCTGAGGCGGACCTTTGGCCTGGCCCCGCCTACTGGAGTGGATGTAGCAGGAGTGCCATTGGCTGAGGATTGACTGATGTTCAAACTGGCCAATCCCTGTGTGAGCTGCACCAGACTGCGCTCCGTCTGATTGGATGACAACAACAATGAAAAAAAAAAAAAAAAATCACAAATTTGTGATTTCATTCTCTTCTTCATTCTGATATCAATTGTAAAAAAGAACGGTGCATTACCATTGTGTCTTCCTGTCCTGTAGAGGGCAGCGGTGGTTTGTCTGCACTGCTCTGCTTTGACTTCCTGCCTTTTCCTTGAGAACTACGTTTCCCACGATGCTTCAGGGAAGGTAGGGACGCCCGCACAGACTCGGGGACTGAAAGAAATCACAGTAAGTTACAAAAATAAAACAAAATGGGAACCAAAGAAATATAATAAACATGAAATGGATGAAATCCTGGACTGACTGTGTATCCTCAGGGATCTCCAATAGGGGGCATGGTGTCGGATGACCTCATTGATCGTCACCATGGCGCTGTAATGGGGAGGGGGGAGGGGCGTCATCAAGAAGGGAGGAAGGTCTCCTAGCAACACGCTGGTGCACATCGCCATGGAGTCAGAGATGGATGACAAGTTATAACCTCCCTGAGAGAGAGAGAGACACCACTTCAACTTACTTCACATCCCTCATTTTTGAAAATCATTTCTGTCTGTGTTTTCAAGAGCACAGGCCAAATATCAGTCTATGAATGTACAGAGGAGAGAGTCAGTGTGGATGAGACATTCGGAGTCTCAGTAAAATCAGAAAGTCAGTTAATTCAATTTAATCATATTTATATGACGCCACAGCAGAAGTCATCTCAAGGCATTTTTCATGTAGCAGGTTGTGAACTCTTCATAATATTAGTTATGATATCAGTGAGTTGTTTCCGTGTTACAGCTTCGTTCAGTTTCTTCCATTTTTTCCCATTAAGTCAAACTGTCTCCATTCACAGTGTGTTGAAACCATAGACTGTATAAAACAGGTTGAAACAGCTGTTAGCAGCTCTGTTAGCAGCTCTGTTAGCGGTTCCTGTTAGCTGCTGAGTTCACTCAGTTCACTTCATATCACTTTACTTCACAACACTTCAGGTCATGTGACTTTTCTTAACCTAAAATCATTCAAAATCACCTCACAACACTTCTCTACACATCAGTTCACTTCCTTTCACTTTACATCACTGCTCACCTCCAGTATGAGTAGGACACGCCCCCCAGCCAGTGACATCAGCAGATGTGTGAGGTGCGCGTATCCCTCCGGGGTCACATGATATCCACCCAGTGGATCCCCCCGGGCCGCATCGAACCCTGCCGACACCAGAACCAGACCGGGATTGAACTGTAGAGAGAGGATCAACCAATCAGAGGACTCATCAGGTCTAATCAGTGAAGAGAAGAAGAAGCTAAATTATTTCAGAGAAGAGAGACGACCGCAGAGTCATATGACTCAGGAATGAATGCTGATTGGACCCTTTAACACTGAAGACGAAAGACAGATGTTAGTGGCTTTTTGTCCACTGTGAGAGGAGTGTAAGAGTCTATCTGCAGAACACACACACACACAGAGTCAACAACCTCTGACCTGAAGGCGTGAAGAATGTGAGGAAAAGACATGAACAGAACAAAATTACAGCCTTGAACTGACTCACTGTGTCATTGTATCCACAGTTTACAACTTTCAGATACACCATATTGCCAAAAGTATTGGCCCACCCCTCCAAATAATTGAACTCAGGTTTTCGAATCATTTCCATGGCCACATGTGTATAAAATCAAGCACCTAGGCATGCAGACTGCTTCTAAACACATTTGTGAAAGAATGAGTCGCTCTCAGGAGCTCAGTGAATTCAGGCGTGGTACCGTGATAGGTTGCCACCTGTGCAAACAAGTCCAGTCGTGAAATTTCCTCGATACTAAATATTCCATGGTCAACTGTCAGTGGTATTATAACAAAGTGGAAGCAATTGGGAACAACAGCAACTCAGCCACGAAGTGGTAGGCCACCTAAAATTACAGAGTGGGGTCAGCGGATGCTGAGGCGCACAGTGTGCAGAAATCGCCAACATTCTGCAGAGTCGATAGCTACAGACCTCCAAACTTTGTGTGGCCTTCTGATTAGCTCAAGAACAGTGCGTAGAGAGCTTCATGGAATGGGTTTCCATGGCCGAGCAGCTGCATCCAAGCCTTACATCACCAAGTGCAATGCAAAGCGCCGGATGCAGTGGTGTAAAGCACGCCGCCACCGGACTCTAGAGCAGTGGAGACGTGTTCTCTGGAGTGATGAATCACGCTTCTCTGTCTGGCCATCCGATGGACGAGTCTGGGTTTGGCGGTTGCCAGGAGAACGGTACTTGTCTGACTGTATTGTGCCAAGTGTAAAGTTTGGTGGAGGGGGGATTATGGTGTGGGGTTGTTTTTCAGGAGCTGGGCTTGGCCCCTTACTTCCAGTGAAAGGAACTCTGAATACTTCAGCATACCAAGACATTTTGGACAATTTCACGCTCCCAACTTTGTGCGAACAGTTTGGGGATGGTCCCTTCCTGTTCCGACATGACTGTGCACCAGTGCACAAAGCAAGGTCAATACAGACATGGATGAGAGAGTTTGGTGTGGATGAACTTGACTGGCCTGCACAGAGTCCTGACCTCAACCCGATAGAACACCTTTGGGATGAATTAGAGCAGAGACTGAGAGCCAGGCCTTCTCGTCCAACATCAGTACCTGACCTCACAAATGCGCTTCTGGAAGAATGGTCAAAAATTCCCATAAACACACTCCTAAACCTCGTGGAAAGCCTTCCCAGAAGAGTTGAGGCTGTTATAGCTGCAAAGGGTGGGCCGACGTCATATTAAACCCTATGGATTAAGAATGGGATGTCATTAAAGTTCATATGCATGTAAAGGCAAATGGGCCAATACCCTAACCCTAACCCTAACCCTAATTCATTGATTAATTAATCAGTTGAAGTGGTGGCCCATATAATTTCACTAAAAGTTCATTTCATTTCTTAAGTGTAATAACCCGTGTGTGTGTGTGTGTGTGTGTCATTACCTCGGTGGCGATCGGCATGACGATGTGGTGAAAGGCAGCAAGGTAGTCAGAGTCGCCCATCCGCCCTCCACTCCACGCTATGTTAACGTTAAACCCCGCCCCCTTGAACACGCCCACCCTGTCAGGGGCGCCGTCCTCTGAAGACGGGAAGAACGTCCCATTGTCATAGCGATGGAGGGAGACATACAGGACACTGAAGAGATAGAAAATCTATCATCACTTCACTTGACCTCAAATCAGCTCTCTGAACATGAATTCCCTTTGCTTCACTCGCTTCAAATCTTCTCCTCACCTGTCGTCATCCTCAAACATGTGCTGCGTCCCGTTGCCGTGGTGAACGTCCCAGTCCAGAATGAGGACTCGCAGAGGCGTATCATGGGATATTCTCTGGGCGTGGCGAGCGGTGAGTGCCGCCGTGTTGAAGAAACAGAAACCACAGGGAGAACCTCTCTCTGCATGATGACCAGGAGGACGAACGATCGCCACGCCATTACTCACCTGAAGGATGAGGATTCAGGTCTCATCTTATACTGTGTGTGTGTGTGTATGTGTGTGTGTGTGTGTGTGTGTGTTACCTGTCCTGTGAGGATCCTCTCCACAGTGTTGAAGCAGGCTCCAGCAGCCAACAGAGCAGACTGGAAACTCTGATTGTTGATGTAGATGGAGTTAAATTCACCCCCAAGTTTGTGCAAATCTCTGGGCTTCATCACTGCTGTGGCTTTCATCTGCTCAATATGCTGCACACTGTACACACACACACGCACACAGACAGACAGACAGACAGACAGACAGTTACGTGTGGTGGACACACTCTGTGCTGCAGTTTCTTCGACACACACACACAGATGCTGATAGAAAACGTGGGATTTATCGAAGCAGAGATCGCTTGCAATCCAATCACCTCCTACCACGCTCTTCACACAACAGAGTCACATACAGAGAAACGTTACCTTAAAGATAGGAAAACCAAATCCAGTGTTTTTCACACAGAGACAGTTACTGAGACTGAAAGGCAAGTGAAGTCAAAGACAGATTTAAAGCCACCATGTATGTTTTGCCAAGACATTAAACATCGTCTGCATTCTTGTCCTCACTTTAAAGAGAAAACTCTGGATGAAAGAAGAAACTATGTGAAAGAAAAGAAACTCTGCTTTGCTTGTTTGAAACCAGGCCATAGTGCAAGGGACTGTCGTCACAGACTGTCATGTTTCACTTGTAAGGGACGACATCCAACCTGTCTCCATGATGACAGTTATAAAGCTAAACAAGCTGTGGTCTCACACCAGAACCCCAGAGATGAAGTGGCAACAACTCTATCTCTCAGCAATGAAACTGAGGAATCATCCAACAACACTTCAATGATTGTCCCAGTCTGGGTTTCTTCTGACAGCAGTCCAGGTACAGAAAGACTTGTTTATGCTCTTCTAGACACACAAAGTGATTCAGCGTTTATTGACAAAGAAATCAGCTGCAGCTTGCAAACCAAGGCAGATCCTGTTAAGCTGAAGCTAACCACCATGATCGGAAAGGATGAAATAGTGTATAGTGAAAAGGTTTCAGGTCTCAGAGTGCGAGGTTATGACTCAACGGTCCTCATTCATCTCCCTCCAGCCTACACCAAAGATTGCATTCCAGTGAATCGAACACACATTCCTACCTGTGAAACGGCAAGGCAGTGGAGTCATCTCAAGACAATAGTGGATGAAATCCCACCACAGCTAGAGTGTGAAGTTGGTCTCTTAATAGGATACAACTGCCCAAGGGCACTGGCACCACGGCAAGTAATTTTGGGAGGAGATAATGAACCTTATGCAGTTCGCACAGATCTAGGATGGAGTATTGTGGGTTGTGCACCAGCTCATCTTGACGGACCAAGCAGCATTGGCATGTGCCACAGAGTAGCTGTCAGAGAGCTTCCACCAGTGACTCCATCAGATGCCCTTAAGGTTCTTGAGCATGACTTTAAAGACAGCAGCAAAGATACCAAGACTGTGTCTCAGGAGGACATCCTCTTCTTGAACATCCTAGAGGAAGGTATCCAAAGGAACGCATGTGGCCATTATGAAATGCCACTCCCATTTAAAGAGAGACCCTGCCTCCCTGACAATAAGCAACAAGCAGTTATCCGGCTCAGTCATCTCAAGAGAAAACTGCTTAAAGATGAAAACTACAAGGAACAGTATGTGAAGTTCATGAAGGAGGTCATTGAAAAGGGTGAGGCAGAAGAAGTTCATGATAAGGGGAAGGAAGGAGAAAAATGGTATATTCCTCATCATGGCGTATACCACCCCAAAAAGCCAAGAAAGCTTCGAGTTGTGTTTGACTGTTCTGCCAAGCACAGGGGGACAAGTCTTAACGACCATTTACTGACAGGTCCAGATCTGATAAACAATCTTGCAGGCGTACTCCTCAGATTCAGGCAGCACAATATTGCACTGATGTGTGATATTGAAAAAATGTTTCATCAGTTCTATGTTAAGGAAGCTGACAGAGACTACCTACGGTTTCTCTGGTGGAAAAATGGAGACCTGAGTACAGAGCCACAGGAGTTCCGCATGAAGGTTCACCTCTTCGGCGCTGCATCATCACCTGGATGCGCCAATTATGGACTAAAATATCTTGCCAAGGAGAACGAGAACCTGTTTCCTCTGGCTTCACAGTTTGTCATGAGAGACTTTTATGTTGATGACGGTGTCGCAAGCATTGCAAACGAGGAAGAAGCTATCAAGCTTGCAAAAGAAGCACAGGAGCTCTGTGCTACTGGCAGTCTGAGACTACACAAGTTCATAACTAACAACAAATCAGTGCTGCAAAGCATACCACCATCTGAACGTGCCATTGAAGTGAAGGCTCTGGACCTTGCCTTCAAAGATCCCATCATGGAGAGAGCCTTGGGGATCCACTGGCACATTGAATCAGACACTTTCAGATTTCAAATCTGTCTCAACGACCAGCCAGCAACTCGTCGAGGTATTCTATCCACAGTCGCATCCATTTTTGATCCGCTGGGGCTCATAGCTCCAGTCCTGCTCACAGGGAAAAGAGTGCTACAGGAAATGTGTAGACATGGCACAGGATGGGATGACCCTTTGCTTGGTGAACTACAACCAATTTGGGAACACTGGAAAGATGATCTTGCAAATTTGGAGAAAATCAACATACCTCGCTGTTATGTGCCAACTGACTTTGGGCAAGTTGTGAAAAGGGAACTACACCATTTCTCTGATGCAAGCACATATGGATATGGCCAGTGCTCATACCTGAGACATGTCAATGAGGATGGAAGAGTTCACTGTGCTCTGGTAACAGCAAAGTCCAGAGTAGCTCCCATTAAGGTCATGACAATCCCAAGGTTAGAGTTAACAGCTGCAGTAGTCTCAGTGACAGCAAGCAACACATTAAAGGAGGAGCTCGGCCTTAAAGACACTGATGAATACTTCTGGACTGATTCTAAAGTAGTTCTTGGGTATATCAACAACGAGGCACGTCGCTTCCACACATTTGTATCGAACAGGATACAAAGGATACACCTCAGCACAACTCCTCAACAGTGGAGATATGTTCCAACAGACAAGAACCCTGCAGACCTTGCTTCAAGAGGTTCAAATGCAAGTGAACTCTGCTCTTCAAAGTGGTTCACAGGGCCTCAGTTCTTATGGGAGAAGGACTTACCTCCAGCTGCAGAGGTCATCACAGAAACCCCAGTGGGAGATCCTGAAGTAAAAAGGGTGCAGACGCTGAATGTACAAACTACAGAGCAAGTGAGTCTCATAGACCGTTTATCAAAGTTTTCTTCCTGGTACAAAGTTACGCAGGCTGTTGCACGTCTTCTTCGGCGTACCAAGGGCAACAAGTCAAAGGGCCACAGCACAGTGGAAGAACGAGAAAATGCAAAGTGTGTCATTATAAGGGACTTGCAAAGACAAGTGTATTCACAAGAGGTCAAGTTGCTAAGCAAAGGAGCACGTCTTCCATCTCAAAGCAAGCTTTACCACTTGGATGCCTTTCTTGATCAAGATGGAATACTCAAGGTGGGAGGGAGACTGAAGAACTCAAGGATTCCTACTTCACAAAAACATCCAACAATAATTCCAAAGGAGCATCACATTACTAGGATGATAATAGCTCATTATCATAAGAAGATCCAACATCAGGGAAAAGGTCTCACCATTAATGAGATACGATCAAATGGATTCTGGATTCCAGGAATCAACAGAGCTGTTGCTGCACATGTGAGTCAGTGTGTAACATGTCGTAAACTCAGGAGATTTGCTGAAGAGCAACAGATGGCAGATCTACCATCAGAGCGGGTTAATCCATCTCCACCATTCACCTATTGCGGAATGGACTGTTTTGGTCCATTTCCAACCAGACAAGGACGCAAAGTGAACAAACGTTATGGACTGCTTTTCACCTGCCTTTGCTGTCGAGCAGTCCACATTGAAATGTTGAATGACATGTCAACAGATGCCTTTATTAATGGCCTTAGATGTTTCATCGCTTTGAGAGGAGCAGTGGTTCAAATACGCTGTGACCAAGGGACTAACTTTGTTGGAGCCAAAAATGAACTGAATGCAGCTATGAAGCAACTGGATGCTAATCGTTTAACCACTTTTCTTGCAGAGAAGCAGTGTGATTTTGTGATGAATGCTCCTCATTCAAGCCACACAGGAGGCGTGTGGGAAAGACAAATCCGAACAGTCAGGAATGTTCTTCGTTCCACACTCTCACTCTCAACAGACAGACTGGACGATGCCTCTCTGCGGACATTCTTCTATGAGGCTATGGCCATTGTGAATAGTCGTCCTCTCACGGTCGATAACCTAAACGACCCAGGTAGTCCTGAGCCACTAACGCCCAATCACCTGCTGTCCATGAAACCTGTAGTTGCCCTACCACCACCTGGCAGATTCATAAGAGAAGACATGTATGCAAGGCAGAGGTAGCGTCAGGTGCAATACCTTGCAGAGCAGTTTTGGAGTCGTTGGAAAAGAGAATACCTTTCCAATATTGCCAGTTGTAGAGACAGTAACTGACAAAGATGGACTTGTAAGAAGAGTAAAGATTCGTCTTGGAAACCAGAAGATGGGAAAGGAGGGACAGCGTGCTAACAAGCCATCTGTTGTGGAACGCCCTGTTCAGAAGCTAATACTGCTCCTAGAGACTGTTTAACAGCCCTCTTCTCTCCATAACAGCATCCTTTACAGTATATAAAGAGTTAAATGTGTGAACAGCCTGATAGGTTTAGAATAGAATATAGAATAGAATAGAATATCTTTATTGTCATTGCAATGATACAACGAGATTAAAAGTGCCTACCAGTTGGTGCATCGTACTAAAACCATACATAAAAACTATAAAAACCATCCATCCATTATCTGTACACCGCTTAATCCTCTGCAGGGTCGCGGGGGGACTGGAGCCTATCCCAGCCGACTTGGGGCGAAGGCAGGGGACACCCTGGACAGGTCGCCAGTCCATTGCAGGGCCACACACAGGACAAACAACAAACACACACACTCACATTCACACCTACGCACAATTTAGAATATTCAATTAACCTCAGCATGTTTTTGGACTGTGGGAGGAAGCCGGGGTACCCGGTGAGAGCCCACGCTGCACAGGGAGAACATGCAAGCTCCTCCCAGGGACGCGAACCAGGGATCTTCTAGCTGTGAGGGGCCAGTGCTAACCACTGCACCACCGTGCAGCCCCACTATAAAAACCTAAAAAAATATATATAAAAAGGTAGTAAGATAAATAGTCTTCAGAATAAATAACACAGCCAGACACAGACATCCATTCAATATGGTACACAAGTGCACAGCCCCTTGGTCGTCTCGTAGCATGTACACTTTTTTGGTTATTAAGTTCTATTATTGCTGTGGGGTAGAAGCTGTTTTTGAATCTGTTTGCCCTTGTTTTAATTGATCTGTACCGTCTCCCTGACGGCAGCAGTTCAAACAGATGTCAAAACAGTGTCCAGGGTGTGAGGTGTCCTTGATTATGTTCAGAGCTTTTTTGAGACAACGTGAACTGTGTAGTTCTTCCAGGCTGAGGAGAGGGCAGCCGATGATCTTCTGGGCTGTATTGATGATCCTCTGGAGCGCTTTCCTCTGAGCCACTGTGCAGCTGGTGTACCATACGCATATACAATATGTCAACAGGCTCTCTATGGAACCCCTATAAAAGGACACAAGCAGTCTCTGCTGGGCCTTTTTCAGTAGCTCAGAAGTGTTTACACTCCAGGTCAAGTCCTCCTCAATGTGGACTCCCAGGAAGCGGAGGTCGGCCACCCTCTCCACACAGCCCCCGTTTATGAATACGTTTTCATTTGGTAAAGTAAAATAATAAATGTATCATAAATAATAGCATTACATTACATAAATGTAAGTAATTAATATTCATAATTTTCTAAAGTTTAAAAACATATTTTCAAGAATGTGGTTGAACACATTAATTTTTAGAGCTAAAGTGATTTGTGAAAGTACGAGTATATTGATATTTTCTTTATTCATTTCTTTTAGCTCTTACCTTGTGTTCACTCTGTTCATGGACATGGCAAAGGAACGGTTTCTTTCAATAAAACTTTGTGAACCATCAGTTTGAGAGAGTCATCAATCAACCGGGGATGCTACAAACATTCTCTCAGGTTTACAGGAAACTCACCTGTCCCACATGTTCAGATGCTCCATCATCCTCTCATCATAAACCAGACCTGTTGTTGTGGCAACAGAGGGGGTGGGGCTGGTCTGATTAGTGCTCTGCTCATTGGTTGTTGCTCTGATCACCCTCCCCTCTGCCAATGGGCTGCCTTCTGCACAGGAAACAGGAAGAGAACAGGAAGTTGTCAAAGTATCTGTTGGTGCGATGAACACTCCGACTGTGTGCAGCTGCTTGCTGCTGATTGGCTGTTGGTCTGTGTGAATGACAGGCTGCTGTTTGTCCAGCTCAGAACAGGACGTGGACATTATCTTTCTTTATCTGCCTCTCACTGAACAACGACACCAGAGTTCATCAAGACGCCTGCTGGTTGAACTGGTGACAGAGTCTTGCTGTTTCTGTGGTAAGGTTGACTTATATTGTATATAATGTAAGAAATGGAACAGTGTTTTGATTATGCATGTATTAGTGAATATATGTCATGAAGAGCCACTTGCTCAGCGTGTTTGTATAAGACTGTCACCTGCATACACAAAGATTTCGACATCATCACAGACAGATGGAAGATTATTGAACTAAATAAGAAGGGCTCGAGCACAGAACCTTGTGGTTCTCCCACAGTACTGATGGCGACAATGATGGTTTTATCCAGCTGAATGTGTTGTTAGAGAGAGAACAGTTGGACATCTTCAACAGTTCACGGTGTCTACATTTCAAAATAAAGCTCACACTGACTCTTACCCAGTATTTGCAGAGAGGCCCAGTGTGGATACAGAGCCGCGATTGTCTGAGAGATCGACTGCAGAGCACTGAGAGACAGACAGAGACACAGACAGGTGGTTAGAACTCAACCAGTGTTATTAATGAACTCTGTGACTCAGGTGTTACAACAAAAATCAAACAAAAAAAATGAACAAAACTGATGGATACTATCCTCTCCTCACTGCCCGTAGGGACCAAGGTCCTATCCTTCTGATTTTATGACATTAACCCTGGTTGTTTTCTCCTGACTGGATCCTTGCTTGTGTTGTATCAACCCTCAGATGTGCGTCGCTTTGGATAAAAGCGTCTGATAAATGAAATAGTGGAACTGTAGAACTGTAGGTGTTACCTGTCAGATGGAGCGGTGGGTGGAGTCAGAGGAGGACAGGCTCCCCCCAGCAGAGCTCTGACACAGGCTGCAGCGCCCTCTGCTGTCGACTGCAGGTTATAACCTCCCTAAACACACACACAGACACACACATGTTACGATGTGATAGGCTCCGGCAAAATGAATGCAGATAAAATAGTAGAGAAGTGTCATAGAAATATTGCAAAATTTTACACTAACATTGAAAATAAGGTCACATAAAGCAGGTCATATATGTTAAACTGGTTGTAAAGTCATTGAAAAAATATGAGTGTTTTTATTGTAGGATTATATATTATTTTATACACAGGCGGAAATAATAAGGAAAGTGACCCAGTGGTCCAGATTTCTTCATGTTTCAGAGCTTATTAACAGTATTTCTCAACAACATGAAATATATTTGGCAAAATCAAATCATCAGTAACACTGAACTGGAGTTGAGACCCTTTGCTGCAGTAAAAGTACTAATACACACTGTCAAAATACTTCACTACAAGCAAAGTCCTGCAGCCAAAAGTTAAAGGTACTCAAACTCCTCCTGTGTCAGTGAACTGTTTCCTGTCAGTGTTTTTCTCTCATCTCTGATGTTTCTGGATTCATCAACCATTGCTGAGGAGACTGAAGGAGGAAAAACGGATCATCTCTAAATACAAACAGAAAGTCTTTTACCTCCAGAGCGAGAACGAGACGACCTTCTGCCAAACTCATCAACATGTGAGTCAGAACATGGAAACACTGAGGATTCACGCACATCTTCCCCTGAACACACACACACACACAGAGTTAGAAATTAGAAACAACCCAGTAATGGAACATTTCCTGTCACTGATTTCAGGTCTGTAAAATTTTTACCTTCTGATCTCCAACAGCAGCATCAAATCCAGCAGAGACCAGAACCAGCTGAGGCTGAAACTGAACACAGAGACACACACATCAATATAACTATATAATGAGTGTAATGTTTATGACCCGTAAGATGTTTCCTGTGTGTCTGTGTGTGTGTGTGTGTGTGTCACCTCGTGGGCGACAGGGAGCAGCAGTCGTTGAAAAGCTGTGATGTAATCTGCGTCCGTCATCCCCGTCTGAACGATGAAGATGAAGAACAGACGTGATGAGTTCAGGAAGTTGAAAACAGTGAAAAAAATCAGCTCTTGTTTCACAATCATTTTACTGAATTTTATTTTCAACGAACGAAACAGCAAAGCAGATATGACAGAAGCTTGCAAATTTCCCCACTGTGGGACGAATAAAGGTTTATCTTATCTTATCTAACAGAGACACCAGTTTCAATAAGTTACTGATCAATAGAAAAGAATAAAACTGAAAGTCAGTGCAAGAGGAACGAACATGTTTCCTCTGATGAACTTGTCAGCAAAGACTTTGCTTTGGTGAGTCTCTGAAGCAGAGCTTTTACCTCAAAGCATCATTGCAATAGTCTTACCTGCTGAAAATAAACAAGTAAACAAGTTGTTCTGTGTCTTGTCTGGAATGAAATCTTTGTATTCTTGCTCTGTGTTTAAGGTGGGAGGAAGCTGAGTTTGCCCTGATGTGGCTGCTGAATAGATTTTAGTGTCATAGATTCAAGGTGAGCACTTAATTTTAATCCAAAAACATTTATTTCAGTTATTTTCTGTGTTCAGTTGTAGCAACTTGTGGCCCATCATTGATTTGTTCAATGCACTTATTCAGCAAATGCACGGAACTGTATTCACGTGGTGAAACTGGACACCAGGACGAGCTGCAGTCTGAGTGTTGCAGGGTGCTGAAGCACAAAACGTCTGTTCACAACAACCACGCTCAACATGTCTGCTACCATTTGGTCTATATGGCCCTCATGATGTTTGTAATGTTTCTACAATTTTATCTTTTATCCAACGATGTACATTCACATACCGATGGAAGAGCAGAATGAACAGCATCAGCATCTTGCCCAAAGACACTTCGACACATAGACTGCAGGGATCGAACCACCAACCTTCCAATTGGTGGACAACCGCTCTACCTCCTGAGCTACAGCCACCCCGTAATGTTGAGTATGTTCACGTGAGGCCGGCCTGTTTTCATTCACTTATTGCATGTTTATGCCCTGAAGTGGCCCCTGAGAACTCAGAATGACATGAACAGTGTCACCTTGTTCCAGGGCAGGTTGATGTTTCTGCCTTCAGCACGTCCGCTGCCAACAAACTGACTGTCAGACTCAGGGAGGTGAGGCCAGAAAGACCCCCTCATACCTGTGGACACTGAAGTACAGGACACTGAGACACACACAGACACACACACACAGACACACACACACAGAGTTTTAACATTAACTTTGCAATTTTGGGAAGAAAACACAGTTTGTAACTGTGGCGGAGGATGAGGAGTTTACCTGGGGTCTTCCTGGAACAGGTGCTGGATGCCTTGACCATGATGAACATCCCAGTCCACTATCAACACCCTGACACACAGACACACACAGAGTCATTCATAGTCAAAATAGAAGCAGTCAGAGGTTGTATGTATACACACATACACGCGTATATTTACCTGCTGACTGAGTGTCTGGTCCGAGCGTATCGAGCTGCGATCGCCACATTGTTGAAAATACAGAAACCGTTCGACTTGTCGGACTGAGCATGATGACCTGGAGGTCTGACAGACAGAGAGACAGACAGATAGAGAGACAGAGAGACAGGTTATTTGGTTTTGAACTGTTTGCATTTTATTGAAGGTAAATGTGTGCTCAGATGATCCTCATCAACTCTTAAAGTCATAAACTGCTGATATGAACAGATGCTTTCTCCTAGAGAGAGAGTCAGTGTGTGTGTGTGTTGTTGGTGTCTTCAGGTGTCTCCATCACCTGAAGTGGACAAAAGACCCCTGCAGGACCTGTCCACACTCCGTCTAGACCTACAGTCCTCTGTTTGAACACACTGAAGCAGCTTTTCTAAGGACAGTTCACTTGTCATGTCAACATATAAGGACTGTATTTTCAGGACAGTCACGTCCTACAGGACAAACCTTCAAATGTGAAAGATGCTGCTGATTCTCAGGACAGGACACTCGCACTGAGTCAGACACACACCGTGTGACTAGTTTATCATCTAACAGGTAAAAGTCGTCGATCCACTGACTGTGGCTGTTTCCGCTTCTTCACTTCCTCTCTGACAGATTTCTGATGATCCACAGAAGAAATCTTGTTCACACAAAGTTATAGTGAACAGCAGCAGTTTGAGCCACTGACAAACACAACAAAAGTCTCAAAAGTACTTCAACCATGAAAAGCTTTTAATGTGAAATAAGAGCAGCAGGAAGTGATGGCTGTGAATCATCAGACCACAGCTGCAGGAGAGAATTCTGACTGGTGGAAAGTCAAATGGCACAACTAATAAACTGGACTGGTCCCAGTTTAACGCTGTGTAAACTGGTGAATGTTTGGACTTCACCAGGAGGAGGAGATGAGGAGCACCTGAACGCACCATGACAAGCTGCGATTGTTGTTACCTGATGACAGCGAATCCATTCCTGAGTTCAGAGGTCAGGACCTGATCGACCAGCTGGAGGACGGAACCCACTGCCAACACACCCACCTGGAAGGACTCCTGAGACACACACAGACAGACACACAGACATTTCAGTGTATTTGAACTGATTAAAGTTTCCTCTTTGTGCTGTTAAATATTATTAATTTCTGGTTTTGTGTTTTCTGTAAAAACAAAAAAATCAATGATCATAATTGTTGTGTATTTTTCTTTGATATATTTTATATTATTATCATCTTTTGTTTCTGTTATCGTTTTCAAGTTACTGAGACACTGTGATTTCAGTCAAAATAAATGTGTGTGTGTTCTTACAGGATGAAGGTACACAGAGTCGTATTTCTCAGACAGAGTGTGTAGTTCATCGTGTGTCTTCGTCTGAGTCGACTTCATCAAATCCACATAATGTTTCCTACAAACACACACAGGAGGGGAAGGTGTAGCAGTTTGGTGACATGTTGGAACAGACTTATAACGGACTGCCTGTTCTCCTCTACATCAGAATCTTGTTATCAACCTGACATGTTCAAATCCTGTTCTGTAACGCACAACTGATCCCGTCCATGAACGTCCCAAACAGGACCGGAGACGAGGATCAACCTTGGCAGAGTCCAACACCCACTGAAAACATGTTTGACTTTGTGCTTAGACTACAGACACAGCTCTCACCGGCTGGCTCACAGCAGCGGCCCCGTTACCCCACACTCCCACAGTGCCCCTGCAGGGTTCCCCGGGGGCCACGGTCAAACACAGAGGAGCCCTGGGCCAATCCAGCCCATATAGATATCATAAATGTTCTATGAAAGAATGCACTTATGTTTCTTGTGTCCACCATCCAGATACATTTACCAAGTGTCCAGTGGTTGTGGACTCACATGTGAGCGAGCAGCAGTTCTTCTTCTGTAGCTTCTCTGGGCTGTAACACAAACGGACAGATGAGTGATGTCAGCAGAGAGCAGCACAAAGCGCCAGCTTCGGGATGTTCATCAATTCATCTGAACAGTAGGAAGCTTTCACTCCAACTCTGAACAAAAACTCTGATTCTTGAATGTGGGCTCACCAAGGGCCAATGGTAGCAAGCTAGCTAAGAAAACACAACATGCAAATAGTCCTTCTGTGGTAAACTGGGCTGCCTCCCCGCAGCTAACACCGTCTCCTAGAACTGGAGTTAATATAATACTAATTCTGTGTTACCAATTGTTTTTCATAGGATAAACCTGACTGGAGACACGTTAACAAAGGAAATGTGTGTCTTCCTGGAAGTCACTTTTTAATATTTAACCAAGTCAGTAAAAGCAGACGAAACACAGGCAGAATCACTTCATTGATAAAGATTCAGTGTTCACATTCTGATTCGACCTTTAGCAGCTTTAGCTGATGAGCATCAGTTGGTTTTAAGTTTGAATGTAAAGTTAACAATCAACACATTTGAATCAAGACAAAACAAATGACCTCCACTCTGATGCAGTGACACAGCAGGTCCTGTTTCTCCAGCTCCTTCATGATGGACGTCACTCTGTGTGGACTCTCTGGATGACTGAGCAACACAACACACAGTCATGAAGAAGATACAACACACGAACCATCACTAATAATAACGATTCAATTATACACAATGATTCAAACGAATAAAAGAAGTCACAATGTTATTATAATTATAAAAAGTGACGGAGTGAGTGTAAAGGTGTGTAGGTTACCTGGACTCCCACAGGTTCGTATGATGAGTGAAGACCTCAGAGTAAACCAGACCTGTTCCAGTGGCTGCTGATCTACTGGACAGATCCTGCACACACGCACACGCACACACACGGTTGTGACATTCTCATCTTAATCACAGAAAACAAACACATTGACTGTAAATTTCATTTCAGTTTCTGTTGGCAACAAGGGAAAACGAGTGTTTTTCACAAACAGAGCGAAGTGAGTCTGAACAAGTTCAGGCAGCGACTGTAGATTTAACATGTGATAATAAGTGACAACAGTAAATGTTCTCAGTCTGTTAATCTGCTCTCTGTCAGTTGGTGACTGGACAAAGATGGTTTGACTAAAGAGGAAACAGAACTCTGTATCGCTTTGATGTTTGACAAAGAAGACAAAGACACTTACGAAGTGTGTGTAGAAAAGACAAACAGAGCAGTGAGTCTCACCAGCGTCTTCAGTGTGTCGCTCAGCACGTCCTCTTCCTCTCTGCTCCTCTCCATCCTTCCTCTCCTCTTCACCTCCTGCAGACTGCTCCCTCCTTTCTTTTCCTCCTTTCCTTTACTGCTGCTGCTGCACTGAAAGCACAAACATCAAGATTTCATTGAAACACAGTCTTAAAGTCTTAAAGAACAACATCCGACAGATGATCCGAGAGGACTTGTTATCGGGTTGATTCCTGTTTCAGTCTTACTCTACGCAAAACATTCAAACATTCACTCACATTGAATCATTTTCAAAACCATGAAGTGAGACGAGAACTTGAGGTCAATGACTGACAGCTATGCAATAATCACCGACAGACTTCTCATTCTTTCCTTCTGATTTCTCCTTTTCGAGCTTTTTCCAGAGCTTTCAGCTGCACCTCTGGGGACTCAGAGAGTCAAATCAGCCTTGTGCACCACAGCTCTGCAGCTCCTGTTGTGTATGAAGTCTGAACAGGGCAATAAGGCACAAAGTGTAAGATGAGATGAGATATACCTCTATTCATCCCACAGTGCGGAAATTTACAGTAAAGCACTTGTTCCTGACTGACTGACCCTGGATCAGTGACGTGGCTCCTCTTCATGTTTGACTGCTGCTGTAAAACTGATCTGTGGAGGTTGAATAGTTTACACACTATCTCTGTGTGCGTGTGTGTGCGCGTGTGTGTGTGTGTGTGTCAGCTGACCAACCTGAGGAGACAGACGAGGAGATCTTCTGACCGACTTCACTCCAGATCCTGGAGGATCTGATCCAGACTCCATCTCAGCTCCACCTGATGGAAACCAGTAGGATCAGAGCTGCAAAGATTAGTTTCATTATTATTCAGTCTGCTGATTTGTCTTTTAATTAACTGACCAATCACTGAAACCATTAAGGTGAATTCACTTTACTGTGAAATAATAATGATAATAATAATAATAATATACACCAATCGATCGACCGAACAATCGATTACCAAGTTGGTGACAATTGAGACTGAATTATTTTATATTTTTTCAGCACGAGGAGGAAAAGTTTCTGTGTCTGGTCACAACATGAAGAAGCTGCTGATTGTTGGTCACAGTCTGACTCAGTCTGGCAGCTTCAAAGTATCTGTTGGTGCGATGAACACTCCGACTGTGTGCAGCTGCTTGCTGCTGATTGGCTGTTGGTCTGTGTGAATGACAGGCTGCTGTTTGTCCAGCTCAGAACAGGACGTGGACATTATCTTTCTTTATCTGCCTCTCACTGAACAACGACACCAGAGTTCATCAAGACGCCTGCTGGTTGAACTGGTGACAGAGTCTTGCTGTTTCTGTGGTAAGGTTGACTTATATTGTATATAATGTAAGAAATGGAACAGTGTTTTGATTATGCATGTATTAGTGAATATATGTCATGAAGAGCCACTTGCTCAGCGTGTTTGTATAAGACTGTCACCTGCATACACAAAGATTTCGACATCATCACAGACAGATGGAAGATTATTGAACTAAATAAGAAGGGCTCGAGCACAGAACCTTGTGGTTCTCCCACAGTACTGATGGCGACAATGATGGTTTTATCCAGCTGAATGTGTTGTTAGAGAGAGAACAGTTGGACATCTTCAACAGTTCACGGTGTCTACATTTCAAAATAAAGCTCACACTGACTCTTACCCAGTATTTGCAGAGAGGCCCAGTGTGGATACAGAGCCGCGATTGTCTGAGAGATCGACTGCAGAGCACTGAGAGACAGACAGAGACACAGACAGGTGGTTAGAACTCAACCAGTGTTATTAATGAACTCTGTGACTCAGGTGTTACAACAAAAATCAAACAAAAAAAATGAACAAAACTGATGGATACTATCCTCTCCTCACTGCCCGTAGGGACCAAGGTCCTATCCTTCTGATTTTATGACATTAACCCTGGTTGTTTTCTCCTGACTGGATCCTTGCTTGTGTTGTATCAACCCTCAGATGTGCGTCGCTTTGGATAAAAGCGTCTGATAAATGAAATAGTGGAACTGTAGAACTGTAGGTGTTACCTGTCAGATGGAGCGGTGGGTGGAGTCAGAGGAGGACAGGCTCCCCCCAGCAGAGCTCTGACACAGGCTGCAGCGCCCTCTGCTGTCGACTGCAGGTTATAACCTCCCTAAACACACACACAGACACACACATGTTACGATGTGATAGGCTCCGGCAAAATGAATGCAGATAAAATAGTAGAGAAGTGTCATAGAAATATTGCAAAATTTTACACTAACATTGAAAATAAGGTCACATAAAGCAGGTCATATATGTTAAACTGGTTGTAAAGTCATTGAAAAAATATGAGTGTTTTTATTGTAGGATTATATATTATTTTATACACAGGCGGAAATAATAAGGAAAGTGACCCAGTGGTCCAGATTTCTTCATGTTTCAGAGCTTATTAACAGTATTTCTCAACAACATGAAATATATTTGGCAAAATCAAATCATCAGTAACACTGAACTGGAGTTGAGACCCTTTGCTGCAGTAAAAGTACTAATACACACTGTCAAAATACTTCACTACAAGCAAAGTCCTGCAGCCAAAAGTTAAAGGTACTCAAACTCCTCCTGTGTCAGTGAACTGTTTCCTGTCAGTGTTTTTCTCTCATCTCTGATGTTTCTGGATTCATCAACCATTGCTGAGGAGACTGAAGGAGGAAAAACGGATCATCTCTAAATACAAACAGAAAGTCTTTTACCTCCAGAGCGAGAACGAGACGACCTTCTGCCAAACTCATCAACATGTGAGTCAGAACATGGAAACACTGAGGATTCACGCACATCTTCCCCTGAACACACACACACACACAGAGTTAGAAATTAGAAACAACCCAGTAATGGAACATTTCCTGTCACTGATTTCAGGTCTGTAAAATTTTTACCTTCTGATCTCCAACAGCAGCATCAAATCCAGCAGAGACCAGAACCAGCTGAGGCTGAAACTGAACACAGAGACACACACATCAATATAACTATATAATGAGTGTAATGTTTATGACCCGTAAGATGTTTCCTGTGTGTCTGTGTGTGTGTGTGTGTGTGTCACCTCGTGGGCGACAGGGAGCAGCAGTCGTTGAAAAGCTGTGATGTAATCTGCGTCCGTCATCCCCGTCTGAACGATGAAGATGAAGAACAGACGTGATGAGTTCAGGAAGTTGAAAACAGTGAAAAAAATCAGCTCTTGTTTCACAATCATTTTACTGAATTTTATTTTCAACGAACGAAACAGCAAAGCAGATATGACAGAAGCTTGCAAATTTCCCCACTGTGGGACGAATAAAGGTTTATCTTATCTTATCTAACAGAGACACCAGTTTCAATAAGTTACTGATCAATAGAAAAAGAATAAAACTGAAAGTCAGTGCAAGAGGAACGAACATGTTTCCTCTGATGAACTTGTCAGCAAAGACTTTGCTTTGGTGAGTCTCTGAAGCAGAGCTTTTACCTCAAAGCATCATTGCAATAGTCTTACCTGCTGAAAATAAACAAGTAAACAAGTTGTTCTGTGTCTTGTCTGGAATGAAATCTTTGTATTCTTGCTCTGTGTTTAAGGTGGGAGGAAGCTGAGTTTGCCCTGATGTGGCTGCTGAATAGATTTTAGTGTCATAGATTCAAGGTGAGCACTTAATTTTAATCCAAAAACATTTATTTCAGTTATTTTCTGTGTTCAGTTGTAGCAACTTGTGGCCCATCATTGATTTGTTCAATGCACTTATTCAGCAAATGCACGGAACTGTATTCACGTGGTGAAACTGGACACCAGGACGAGCTGCAGTCTGAGTGTTGCAGGGTGCTGAAGCACAAAACGTCTGTTCACAACAACCACGCTCAACATGTCTGCTACCATTTGGTCTATATGGCCCTCATGATGTTTGTAATGTTTCTACAATTTTATCTTTTATCCAACGATGTACATTCACATACCGATGGAAGAGCAGAATGAACAGCATCAGCATCTTGCCCAAAGACACTTCGACACATAGACTGCAGGGATCGAACCACCAACCTTCCAATTGGTGGACAACCGCTCTACCTCCTGAGCTACAGCCACCCCGTAATGTTGAGTATGTTCACGTGAGGCCGGCCTGTTTTCATTCACTTATTGCATGTTTATGCCCTGAAGTGGCCCCTGAGAACTCAGAATGACATGAACAGTGTCACCTTGTTCCAGGGCAGGTTGATGTTTCTGCCTTCAGCACGTCCGCTGCCAACAAACTGACTGTCAGACTCAGGGAGGTGAGGCCAGAAAGACCCCCCCTCATACCTGTGGACACTGAAGTACAGGACACTGAGACACACACAGACACACACACACAGACACACACACACAGAGTTTTAACATTAACTTTGCAATTTTGGGAAGAAAACACAGTTTGTAACTGTGGCGGAGGATGAGGAGTTTACCTGGGGTCTTCCTGGAACAGGTGCTGGATGCCTTGACCATGATGAACATCCCAGTCCACTATCAACACCCTGACACACAGACACACACAGAGTCATTCATAGTCAAAATAGAAGCAGTCAGAGGTTGTATGTATACACACATACACGCGTATATTTACCTGCTGACTGAGTGTCTGGTCCGAGCGTATCGAGCTGCGATCGCCACATTGTTGAAAATACAGAAACCGTTCGACTTGTCGGACTGAGCATGATGACCTGGAGGTCTGACAGACAGAGAGACAGACAGATAGAGAGACAGAGAGACAGGTTATTTGGTTTTGAACTGTTTGCATTTTATTGAAGGTAAATGTGTGCTCAGATGATCCTCATCAACTCTTAAAGTCATAAACTGCTGATATGAACAGATGCTTTCTCCTAGAGAGAGAGTCAGTGTGTGTGTGTGTTGTTGGTGTCTTCAGGTGTCTCCATCACCTGAAGTGGACAAAAGACCCCTGCAGGACCTGTCCACACTCCGTCTAGACCTACAGTCCTCTGTTTGAACACACTGAAGCAGCTTTTCTAAGGACAGTTCACTTGTCATGTCAACATATAAGGACTGTATTTTCAGGACAGTCACGTCCTACAGGACAAACCTTCAAATGTGAAAGATGCTGCTGATTCTCAGGACAGGACACTCGCACTGAGTCAGACACACACCGTGTGACTAGTTTATCATCTAACAGGTAAAAGTCGTCGATCCACTGACTGTGGCTGTTTCCGCTTCTTCACTTCCTCTCTGACAGATTTCTGATGATCCACAGAAGAAATCTTGTTCACACAAAGTTATAGTGAACAGCAGCAGTTTGAGCCACTGACAAACACAACAAAAGTCTCAAAAGTACTTCAACCATGAAAAGCTTTTAATGTGAAATAAGAGCAGCAGGAAGTGATGGCTGTGAATCATCAGACCACAGCTGCAGGAGAGAATTCTGACTGGTGGAAAGTCAAATGGCACAACTAATAAACTGGACTGGTCCCAGTTTAACGCTGTGTAAACTGGTGAATGTTTGGACTTCACCAGGAGGAGGAGATGAGGAGCACCTGAACGCACCATGACAAGCTGCGATTGTTGTTACCTGATGACAGCGAATCCATTCCTGAGTTCAGAGGTCAGGACCTGATCGACCAGCTGGAGGACGGAACCCACTGCCAACACACCCACCTGGAAGGACTCCTGAGACACACACAGACAGACACACAGACATTTCAGTGTATTTGAACTGATTAAAGTTTCCTCTTTGTGCTGTTAAATATTATTAATTTCTGGTTTTGTGTTTTCTGTAAAAACAAAAAAAATCAATGATCATAATTGTTGTGTATTTTTCTTTGATATATTTTATATTATTATCATCTTTTTGTTTCTGTTATCGTTTTTCAAGTTACTGAGACACTGTGATTTCAGTCAAAATAAATGTGTGTGTGTTCTTACAGGATGAAGGTACACAGAGTCGTATTTCTCAGACAGAGTGTGTAGTTCATCGTGTGTCTTCGTCTGAGTCGACTTCATCAAATCCACATAATGTTTCCTACAAACACACACAGGAGGGGAAGGTGTAGCAGTTTGGTGACATGTTGGAACAGACTTATAACGGACTGCCTGTTCTCCTCTACATCAGAATCTTGTTATCAACCTGACATGTTCAAATCCTGTTCTGTAACGCACAACTGATCCCGTCCATGAACGTCCCAAACAGGACCGGAGACGAGGATCAACCTTGGCAGAGTCCAACACCCACTGAAAACATGTTTGACTTTGTGCTTAGACTACAGACACAGCTCTCACCGGCTGGCTCACAGCAGCGGCCCCGTTACCCCACACTCCCACAGTGCCCCCTGCAGGGTTCCCCGGGGGCCACGGTCAAACACAGAGGAGCCCTGGGCCAATCCAGCCCATATAGATATCATAAATGTTCTATGAAAGAATGCACTTATGTTTCTTGTGTCCACCATCCAGATACATTTACCAAGTGTCCAGTGGTTGTGGACTCACATGTGAGCGAGCAGCAGTTCTTCTTCTGTAGCTTCTCTGGGCTGTAACACAAACGGACAGATGAGTGATGTCAGCAGAGAGCAGCACAAAGCGCCAGCTTCGGGATGTTCATCAATTCATCTGAACAGTAGGAAGCTTTCACTCCAACTCTGAACAAAAACTCTGATTCTTGAATGTGGGCTCACCAAGGGCCAATGGTAGCAAGCTAGCTAAGAAAACACAACATGCAAATAGTCCTTCTGTGGTAAACTGGGCTGCCTCCCCGCAGCTAACACCGTCTCCTAGAACTGGAGTTAATATAATACTAATTCTGTGTTACCAATTGTTTTTCATAGGATAAACCTGACTGGAGACACGTTAACAAAGGAAATGTGTGTCTTCCTGGAAGTCACTTTTTAATATTTAACCAAGTCAGTAAAAGCAGACGAAACACAGGCAGAATCACTTCATTGATAAAGATTCAGTGTTCACATTCTGATTCGACCTTTAGCAGCTTTAGCTGATGAGCATCAGTTGGTTTTAAGTTTGAATGTAAAGTTAACAATCAACACATTTGAATCAAGACAAAACAAATGACCTCCACTCTGATGCAGTGACACAGCAGGTCCTGTTTCTCCAGCTCCTTCATGATGGACGTCACTCTGTGTGGACTCTCTGGATGACTGAGCAACACAACACACAGTCATGAAGAAGATACAACACACGAACCATCACTAATAATAACGATTCAATTATACACAATGATTCAAACGAATAAAAGAAGTCACAATGTTATTATAATTATAAAAAGTGACGGAGTGAGTGTAAAGGTGTGTAGGTTACCTGGACTCCCACAGGTTCGTATGATGAGTGAAGACCTCAGAGTAAACCAGACCTGTTCCAGTGGCTGCTGATCTACTGGACAGATCCTGCACACACGCACACGCACACACACGGTTGTGACATTCTCATCTTAATCACAGAAAACAAACACATTGACTGTAAATTTCATTTCAGTTTCTGTTGGCAACAAGGGAAAACGAGTGTTTTTCACAAACAGAGCGAAGTGAGTCTGAACAAGTTCAGGCAGCGACTGTAGATTTAACATGTGATAATAAGTGACAACAGTAAATGTTCTCAGTCTGTTAATCTGCTCTCTGTCAGTTGGTGACTGGACAAAGATGGTTTGACTAAAGAGGAAACAGAACTCTGTATCGCTTTGATGTTTGACAAAGAAGACAAAGACACTTACGAAGTGTGTGCAGAAAAGACAAACAGAGCAGTGAGTCTCACCAGCGTCTTCAGTGTGTCGCTCAGCACGTCCTCTTCCTCTCTGCTCCTCTCCATCCTTCCTCTCCTCTTCACCTCCTGCAGACTGCTCCCTCCTTTCTTTTCCTCCTTTCCTTTACTGCTGCTGCTGCACTGAAAGCACAAACATCAAGATTTCATTGAAACACAGTCTTAAAGTCTTAAAGAACAACATCCGACAGATGATCCGAGAGGACTTGTTATCGGGTTGATTCCTGTTTCAGTCTTACTCTACGCAAAACATTCAAACATTCACTCACATTGAATCATTTTCAAAACCATGAAGTGAGACGAGAACTTGAGGTCAATGACTGACAGCTATGCAATAATCACCGACAGACTTCTCATTCTTTCCTTCTGATTTCTCCTTTTCGAGCTTTTTCCAGAGCTTTCAGCTGCACCTCTGGGGACTCAGAGAGTCAAATCAGCCTTGTGCACCACAGCTCTGCAGCTCCTGTTGTGTATGAAGTCTGAACAGGGCAATAAGGCACAAAGTGTAAGATGAGATGAGATATACCTCTATTCATCCCACAGTGCGGAAATTTACAGTAAAGCACTTGTTCCTGACTGACTGACCCTGGATCAGTGACGTGGCTCCTCTTCATGTTTGACTGCTGCTGTAAAACTGATCTGTGGAGGTTGAATAGTTTACACACTATCTCTGTGTGCGTGTGTGTGCGTGTGTGTGTGTGTGTGCGTGTGTGTGTGTGTGTGTGTGTGTGTGTGTGTGTGTCAGCTGACCAACCTGAGGAGACAGACGAGGAGATCTTCTGACCGACTTCACTCCAGATCCTGGAGGATCTGATCCAGACTCCATCTCAGCTCCACCTGATGGAAACCAGTAGGATCAGAGCTGCAAAGATTAGTTTCATTATTATTCAGTCTGCTGATTTGTCTTTTAATTAACTGACCAATCACTGAAACCATTAAGGTGAATTCACTTTACTGTGAAATAATAATGATAATAATAATAATAATATACACCAATCGATCGACCGAACAATCGATTACCAAGTTGGTGACAATTGAGACTGAATTATTTTATATTTTTTCAGCACGAGGAGGAAAAGTTTCTGTGTCTGGTCACAACATGAAGAAGCTGCTGATTGTTGGTCACAGTCTGACTCAGTCTGGCAGCTTCATCTATGAAGAGTCCTGTTAGACAACGAAGTGTGGAGGAAACACAACCTGGATCTCAGTGACGTGATGAAGGTAAAAAAATAACACATCCTCTTCAGCGGTGGAAAGTAACTAAGTACATTTACTAAAGTACTGCACTTGAGTGCTACTTGTAAGTACTTGTACTTTACTTCAGTCTTTTCTTCTCCTTTTCTTCCTACTTTTACTCCACTACTTTTATCTGACAGCTTTAGTTACTAGTTACTTTCCAACATTAAGATTTTACAAACAAAACATGAGATCAGTCATAAAATATGTTGCTGTCTTGTAGATTTAACTACCCAAAAGTATAGGAAGTATTTCAGGTGAGTTTCATCTCAACCTTCTATAACATTAAAGTATAAAGTCTTAAAACGGGTTGTGAAAGTTGTGAAGTGAAATTTTCAAAGCAGGACTTTTACTTGTGAGTATTTCTGTAGTGTAGTATCATTAAAGTACTTCACTAGTGAAGTAACTGAAAACTTCCACTGAAGTTACCTGAAGCTGATTGTCTTGTGCTGTTTATATTAGTTTATGATCTCTGGACATTTCCTCCAAAGAGCAAATGAAGAATGGACAGAAGAGAACAGGTGAACTAGAGTCACCTGCAGTAGCATCCATCAATCAATCAATCAATCAATCAATCAATCAATCAGTCAGTCAGTATTCGACGGTTTCAGCCTGAATATGTTCAGCTATCAATCAGTGAAATCTTCATATCTTCTAACCAACAGAGTCTGAGCTGATCACTTATCGATAATACTAATCTGATTTGACTTCATGTCCAGATGACATTTGTTTGGTTCAATAAGGTAAAGGCGATAAAATCAAAGAAAAGATCCTGAACTTTTTTAGCAAAATGTTACGTCCACAAATCCAACTGTAATAAAATACTGAGAATGAAACCACAGGAATGAAAGAATATTGTCTCCTGCCAGTTTTATCTTGTTGTGATGTCGGACCATGTTCAGAGCCAGAAACCGGACCCGGATCCGGACCCGGATCTGACTGTGGTCCCTGCAGCGTTGGCTCATCGGCTGGTTCTCGGGTTCGAAACTGGCTGTAAACGATCGAACAAACGTTCAGACTTACAGCAGCTTTCTGATTCTCTTCTTCCTTTCTGAGCCGCCGGGCGCCAAAACACGCCCCTGCTGTCGCACGCCTGTGACGTCACTACCGGCGGGCCCGGATGACGCAGGGTGTAACTGATTGAACACGCGCACAGACAGACAGTGTAACTTCAGTTACTTCACTAGTGAAGTACTTTAATGATACTACACTACAGAAATACTCACAAGTAAAAGTCCTGCTTTGAAAATTTCACTTCACAACTTTCACAACCCGTTTTAAGACTTTATACTTTAATGTTATAGACGGTTGAGATGAAACTCACCTGAAATACTTCCTATACTTTTGGGTAGTTAAATCTACAAGACAGCAACATATTTTATGACTGATCTCATGTTTTGTTTGTAAAATCTTAATGTTGGAAAGTAACTAGTAACTAAAGCTGTCAGATAAAAGTAGTGGAGTAAAAGTAGGAAGAAAAGGAGACTCAAGCAAAGTACGAGTACTTACAAGTAGTACTCAAGTGCAGTACAGTACGTGTTGTGAAAGAGTGTGTAAACTGTTCAAGCTCCACAGATCAGTTTCACAGCAGCAGTCGAACATGAAGAGGAGCCACGTCACTGATCCAGGGTCAGTCAGTCAGGAGCAAACTGCTTCACTGCTCTGAAAATCATCTCATATGGAATCAGTGTGGTCTCTGATCAATAAGTCTGCTGCTGGTTCGTCTTTGAGTCGTCAACCAGTTTAACCTCGAATCCTCGTCTCACTTCTTGGTTTTGAAATTATGATTCCATGTAAATGAATGTTTGAATGTTTGCATTTTTCTCAGAGTGAAACAGGAAGAAACCAGATAACAAGTCAGTTGTCCTGGTTTTCACCTTCATCCTGCTGCTGTTTGTTTCAGGTCTGTCTGAACTCTTTTAAGTCTCCATCAACCCGTCTGTCCGTCCATCTGACTGTCTGTCTGACCATCCATCTAACTGTCTGTCTGCCTGCCCGTCTGTCCGTCCATCTGACTGTCTGTCTGCCTGCCTGCCCGTCTGTCTGACCATCCATCTGTCTGTCTATCCTGCCTATCGGTCTCTGTCTGACTGTCCGTCCGTCCATCTACACTCTGTATGTTGAATCTCTTAATTCAAACATTGGAAGTTTTCAAAGACATGAGAAAACTGCCTCAATATGTATCATCATTGTGATATATCCAGTTTAATGTGCTGAAGTGTTTTTGACTGGATTTTGAAAATTTGGGTGGTGTCTGTTGATTAGAAAAAGAAACGATTTTCCATCTTCCATCAATATTATTGTAAAATATATCTTTTTATGCTGTTTATTGTTTGGAACAGAAGATTTCAGATTTGATCATTAATGGGCCACATTTGCCTCAAATATCCAGGTGTCCATGACATCTGCACCTCCGGATAAACAAGATTAATATGTTTGAAATCTTTTCATCTTCTTGGCAGAATTAAATCTTCACAAAATGTAAATTTCTAACAGAACAACAAGTTTAATAAAACATCATCAGTTTTGAATGAAGTTTTTACACAACAACAACATGAACATGAACCAACAGTAGAAACCAGATCAAATAATACAATATATAAAAATGTTACGGAGATAAATGGACCATAAAAATAACATCAGGATAAAAAACAAAGTGCAATAAAAAAACAGACATATTAAAGTTTCAGCTGCATGTAGTGTTCCTATTATTTTGTCCATATGCAGGTCGACAGTGAAGATCAACATTAAACAGATAAACAATCAGTGGAATAAATACAGAAGAAATATCAATTTTATACCATGAAAGTGTCAAATAAATGTTTTGAAAAAATCAGCTGTTGTTATTTTGTTCAGCTTCTCTTCACAATAAAAGAGTTTCAGCTCATTTGAACTCGATTCCAGAAGTTTTTGATGTGACTGTTCAATTTAAGCAAAGCAGACAAACAACTTCATGATGAAAATAAAATGTCATGGGTGAAATAAAAAGGGCTCAGCTTTCATTTCACCTTCAGATTTCACGTACTTGTGTTTTTATTGCTTTTTTCTTATTTTAGTCTTTGTAGTTCATCATGTTAATTTGTTTTGTGATGAATGTGTCACTTTAAAGAAGTGAAATAAAAATAAGAGCATAAGAGCATGAGCTCTTATTGTGAAAAGATTTATAAATACTAAAAACTGTAGTGTTCAATGATTTATCTCCATAGCAACAGTTACATCTGTGACTGGTGGAATTATGGGTAGTGTAGTACTTGAGGAATAAAACAGTTTGTTAGATAAAGGCTGTGTTCAGGTCTGAGGAGTCTGATGTGATCTGGACTGAGCCGAAGACTCAAATTCACAGAATGAACGAGCCCAGAAACAAATGACAGTCAGCAGAGGAAACAACGTGGACATGTCGGCTCAGAATTAAACTCATTACTGACAGATATTCGTTTCACAACTGCCAACTAATTTACTAACATCTAACTAACATCTTCATCTTGTGATTACAAGGTCACTGGTGGAATGGAACTTAGTACATTTACTCAGGTACTAAACGTATGTACGAATGTGAAGTACTTCTACTTCTACTACATCTATCTGACAGCTTTAGTCACTAGTTACTTTACAAATTCAGATTTTTACACACAAACATGGGCTGAGTTTATAAAATGTGATGTTTTGTTATAAATTGAACTCCACAACAGTTTATACAAGTACAGCTGAAACTATTAGTCCATTAATCAATTAATCGATTGACAGAAATCATTTTTCATTTTCATTTTTCCTGTAAAAACATTTCATGGATTTGCTGTTTTTCCTTTGGCTGATTTGACTGATCTGAATGTGTCTGTGATAGTCTGAATGTGTCTGTAACAGTCTGAATGTGTCTGTAACAGTCTGAATGTGTCTGTGATAGTTCGAATGTGTCTGTGATAGTCTGAATGTGTCTGTAACAGTTTGAATGTGTCTGTAACAGTCTGAATGTGTCTGTAATAGTCTGAATGTGTCTGTAACAGTCTGAATGTGTCTGTAACAGTCTGAATGTGTCTGTAACAGTCTGAATGTGTCTGTGATAGTTCGAATGTGTCTGTAACAGTCTGAATGTGTCTGTAATAGTCTGAATGTGTCTGTAACAGTCTGAATGTGTCTGTAATAGTCTGAATGTGTCTGTAACAGTCTGAATGTGTCTGTAATAGTCTGAATGTGTCTGTAACAGTCTGAATGTGTCTGTAATAGTTTGAATGTGTCTGTAACAGTCTGAATGTGTCTGTAATAGTTTGCAGGTTTGTTCTGTTGCTTGGAGCAAAGCAACATTGTGAAGGTGTCACTTTGGGCTCTGGATCATTGTGACCACATTTCTCACTGTTTTCAATAATCGATCGATCGATGGAGAAAAGAATCAGCAGATGAATCCAGAATGAAAAGAATCATTAGTTTCAGTCCTGAACAAAATAGTTGAAAATGAGCTCCAACAGGAAAAATGCTGCTTTAAATGAATGAGGAGGAAAAATCCTGTGACGACAGAAGATGAACAGAAGAACAGACACAGACACAGTTTGATGCTCTGGACACTTGAAGGACATTTTCATGATACTTCTATACTTTTACTGTAGCAACATTTTCAATGCAGGACTTTTACACGTAACAGAATATTTTCACAGTCTGGTTTTAGCACTTTTACTGTAGTAAAGGATCTGAATACATCCTCCTTCGCTGCTCATGAATACAAGACAAATATCTCATCATTATGACTCTCTATCCCAAAATTATGAGATATAGATTTTTGTTCCTGTGGTGGATGTCATGTGCTTCTGTGTGCTGCCTCTGTTTCCCACAATGCATTTTATTGTTTTGAGATCTAATACTGAAATATTCACAAAGACATTTAAAATACAAACATACTTAAATAAATGCATCAATCTGTCTATTAATGGATCCCTCTACCTGTCTATGTCTCCTTCTATACTCCTGACCTGTTTACATGTCTGTCTACCTGTCCTTGGCGGAGCGCAGGTCTGTTGTGATTGGGTCGTGTTGGATGGTCTGGTGCAGCATCAGAGCCAATAAACCGGCTCGATTCGTCATCGCCGTCCTCAGATTCCTCTCCTGCTCAAAGAGCTCGTCCAGCTTATACCACTGACAGAGAGAAACAGACAGACAGGCAGAGAGACAGGTGGACAGACATGGAGGTGGAGAGGGTTATGCTGTGGACTCATTCCTGTGATGTTAATAAAGTCTGGTGTTAATAAAGTTGTGTTGACAGCCAGTTACCACTCGGACTCTCTCCAGGTCGACCTCGGCGCGGCGAAGCTTCTCCCAGCAGTAATGTTTGTTACACTTCCTCTTAGAGACTCGACAAAACTCTCCTGTTGGCTCAAAGACGTCTTTAACCAGAGGACAACCACACACCTCGTCTGCTGGGACCTGACAGACAGACAGACGAAGAGACAGACAGGGAGAAAGAAACTGTTATATTTTACATTGGTAAAGTTGACGGTGTAAAACTAGACAGAAACAGAAACCAAACTTTATTCTCTCTCTGAGTTAATTAATGACAAAAATAAAAATATTTTCTGTTCTTCTGAATGATGAAAGGTGGCAAAGACAGACTGGTCACCTGTCTTACTGATCTCAGGTCACCTGTCTTCCTGATGGTCACCTGTCTTACCTTTGGATCTCTGGAGTGTTCAGGACACAGAACCTGCAGCCGCTTACAGTATGTCTTACTCTGAGGGTTATAGACATCACAGAACAGCCGGGTCGCCCTGAAACACAGACAGACACATGAGACACAGACAGAGACACAGACAAACAGACAGACAGACAGACAGACAGGTAATCTTACCCTTCTATACGTGTTGGGTACATGGAGCCAAATGATGTCTGACTCTCATACTGTTGAACACAGACACAAAGACAGAGAGACAGTTGGGATTAGTTGAATTTTTCACTGAGTACTGAAATACTGTCGGCTGGGTGACCTGTCCATGTCCTCTGTGGACACACAAATGACAAATGTCAGATTTTTTCTTTATTGATTTTGATTTTTTTGTTTTGTTTTGATTTGTCACAGTTCCTCAAGGCTCTGTTCTCAGTTCTCTTCTGATCTGGTCCCATAAAATCACTGAGTGATAGAATATTAACAAAGTGAAAGAGAAACAATTGGGTCTGGAGCCAAAGAAGAAGAGTCACATACGAAGTCAGAAATCTTAGTTTATGGAGTCTTGACACCCAAATTAAGATGATTAATAAACCAGCCAACTATCAGCCTCCGTCTGACAAACGCGATACGATAATGGTTTTGATTCAGCAGACTTTCTGGTATCTCCCTGTGTTTTAGACACAGCTTCAGTCCTGAGTCTGTTAACTGACCTTAGCATAACATCTCTCCATGTGTCTCAGCGCCACCTTCGGGTTGACAGGATGACTGCAGGAAACACAGAATATCTGAAGGTCTGTGTCATCACCATCTCCCTCAGTCACCTGCACAGAGACAGGGTTAGGGGGTTAGGGTTAGGGGAGAGACAGACAGAGCGACAGAGAGAGACAGACAGGTCAGAGAAAACAGATGAATCAACCTAAAAGCTAACTGTCCCTCTGTCTCGTACCTCCTCGTGGTGTTGGACCTGCTGCTGTTTGGCATTGGCGATGATGCCTTCGAGCTCGTGGAAACGTTTCTCCATCAGCGTGAGGCGGAGCCTCGCCGCCTGCTGCTCTTTCCTGATTCGCTCCAGCTGTCTCCGCCCCATCTCTTCAGCAACACACGGACTCTGCTGCCACTGCTGGATCCTCTGAGGGAGGATCTCATAGATACGACTGAAGGGCACAGACAGACACAAAGAGAGAGACAGGCGCATCAATCCAGAAAGCCGGTCCAACATCTCAAACTGGAACTGCTTTGTGTTTCTGCTGTTCAGGTGTGTCTTCACCTTCACAGCTAGTTAAATTGTGGGATCTTACTTGGCAGCGAGCTTCATGCCACAGTCCTCGGAACAGTATTTGGAATTAACCCTCGCTGGTTGGACGCATCCTGGACCCAGACACTGCCTCAGAGTCCCGCCCACCTCCTTTGCCCCGCCCTCTCCGCCTCGCTCACTGTGCCGCACGCGCTCCCTGTGGCGCTGCTTCACTTTGTGACGACGAGGCTTCACCTCCTCTTTAGGAGCAGAGACAGACTTCTATGGGGAGGACAGGTGTGTAAGTGACATCATCAGTGACATCATCAGCGGTCAAGCTAAAACTGTCCTCACCTTCTTCTCCGTCTTCTTCTCTCGTCTCTTGACGTGTTTCACCTTCACGGCCTTCTTCCTCATAGAGTCCAACTGAGTGTCCTCATCCTCGCTGTGCCACACCTGCAACAGGAAGAAGCATCACACCACAGGAAGTACTCATTCTGACAGCTGATTGGTCAGAAACACTCTCACACATACTGACCAGGTCTCTGTATCCAGCAGCTTTGTACTGCTCATAGAGCTCCAGCTCGCTCTCACTGAACGCCCCCTCTTCCTCCTCCTCCTCCTCCTCCTCTTCTGTCTGATGCCCCGCCCCTTTCCTCGTGAGGCCCCGCCCCCTGATACTGCTCCGACTCATCTCCTCATCTTTGACACGAAGCATCTTCTACTCAGAGATCAATAACAACATCAACAGTATCATCACTATTATTACATCATATTTATATATCATAAATCAACACCTTTTACTAATCAGATCATTATTATGATACATCTTATAATAGACACTTTGTTCCCTGTATAATTAAGTTGAGTCCAACATAACTGCTCTGCTATAACATCAATCTGAGTTTATGATGTCGACATGTCTCATGTCAGAAATTTAAATACTGTTTGTTTAGTAATGGCATCATGTTAAAACCTGCAGCGTGGACTGTCTGATCTGGTCTAATACGACACAACTGTAGTATTTTTCCTCCTTAATCATTCATACTGATTATGAAGTCTCAGGTTTTGTCCCTTTGTTTACTCTCACAACACGAACGAAACACACAAACTCTCAAGCTAAATGTTATTTTCTATATAAACCCCGTCACAGTGTGGTGACTCACCCGGGCTCGGACCTCACACTGCCTCAGTCGACACTTCTGTCGGATTTTGTTTGGACCTCCGAACTTCTTCATGTCTTTGCAGAAGTCACACTGAGCGCAGTCCTCTGTCCTCAGACAGGCGTCACACTCTCCACACATCCTGGCTGAACGCTTGATCTGAACAGCAATGCAAACACAAATATTAGACGAAATATCTGATAAAATAATGTACAGAATATTATACAAAAAAGGTGTAAATGCTGTAAACTGTTTAAAATGAATTGAAATATACACTTTTGCATTTGAAATACAGACAGAGTTTAAATGGAAGCACCTAAAAGGACTTAAAGTGTCATTTGAAGGGTAGCAAATGAAAGTAGCTGAAATGCCAGTCAATATCTAAGCCGTCAAAGCAGTTCAAACTGTCAGTTGATAAGTACGGACTGAAAGAAGTTGAACTGTCTGTTGAAGAGTAAACGACGGAAGCAGTTGAAGTGTCATTCAAAGTGTAACGATAAAAGTAGTTGAAAATGTTGGAGAAACTGTAAACAATAAAAGCAACTGAAATTTTACTTGAAGTACGGCGCCAGAGATAGTTGAAGTGTTGGTATGTAAACCCTTGAAATGTCAGTTGCAGAGTAAGAGATGCCAGTTGATTTTTCAGTTGAAGTGAGCGACTGCAGACAGTTTGGAAGTCAGTCAGTTTTTGTGAATGAAAGGTGGTGCAATCCCGGACATATCACCGTGAAGGAACGTCTCTGCTCTGTGGTCACTGAGCTTGTAGCGCTGAGTATGCATCCATGCTACTTGCCAAAGGATTCTCCTCCATCACACTGATTACATTCTCACATTCCACATTCAGGACTGTGCAACAGGTGAACACAACACTGCGCCATCTGTACACACTGATTTTATCATCCATAGATTTATTCACTGATCTTTGGATCTATCTGAATAAATCTAGAACAGAAACATACACCTGGTTGCCAGGTTACCTGTGAGCCCCGCCTCCTGTCAATCTTGGGCTGGGGGGTCCCGTCACCGTCTACTTTGTCCTCCCTCTCTGGCTCAGACTCCTTCTCCTCCTTGTCCTTGGTCTTCTTTGGACGGTATTTAATCTCCAGAGAAGGGTCTCTGTCTGTAAGGACACAACACACAGCTAACAGACAACCTTCTGACAGACATCACGAGGGTTTTAATCAGCGGTTGTTCAGGTGTTATTTGCTTGTTCCTCGTGCTTCTCTGTGGTGCACATGGTTCCACCAGAGAAATATCAGAGGCTCCTCCATATTGAACCGTCCAGGTAGTTTCATTAGTGCAACTTGATGGAATCTATTTAATAGGTTCAGTCTACTGTTCTTTTTTTTCTGATCTGTCTGTCTCAGCTTCAAGCTTATTGGTTCCTACTGAAGATGCAAATCTTTAAAAACATCTCACAAATTTATAGTTTCATTTTTTAAAAAGGTTCATTAGTTTCCTCAAACAGCTGCTCTCTGTAGTTTTTATCAGACAAACAGGAGGAAACAGTTCATTTGTTGGGGACTATTTTCAGCGGTGGATGAATCCACATTTGGTCTCTAGTGAGTCTTTGTGTTTGTGGGATTGAGTCCAGATAAATGACAGTGTGTGAGTTGATGGAGATGAAGGAACAACAGTGAGACTCAGTGATGAGGTTTTTAATGGACACAGAGGACGAAGACAGATCAGACTGAGACACAGAGGACAAAGACAGATCAGACTGAGACACAGATAAGACTTGTTAGAGATTTGATGACAAGAAGAAAAATATAGAAAATCTTCTAGTTATACTCTATATTGTTTGATATGAACATAATATCTGCTGTGATTTGAGATATTACAGGACACTGACCTCTGCAGGACAGACAGTACCAGACTCTGATGGCTTTAGCTGCTTTTTCTGAAACTCCAATACAGTTTCCATGAAACCACTCGGTACAGCTGTCACAGCCTCTGACAGACAGACAGACAGACAGACAGACAGGTTACTGTTCACTGCCGTATATGTCCATGGAATCTGTTATGTATGGACAGATCCATGAGGTTTATTACATCATGAAACAGTTGATGTCTGGTCTCCTGCAGATACAGTATACAGGACCGTTGGAGGTTTCCATGGCAACCTCTCCTCCTCTTCCTCCACCATCATCGCCTCTATCTCCTCCTCCTCCGTCCTCTTCCTCCTCCGGGCCTTGTGCTGGTCCTGCAGCCTCCTCAGACTGAGACACAACAAACAAACAGAGAAACACCAACAGTGACAGGAAGTTGGAAAATAAAAACTGAGTTTGGTTTCTGAAAGAAAAACCTTTCAGATGATTCTCTGCTGTCACAGCACTTTAAATTCTGGAAAAACCAGGAACAAGTAAAAGGTTTTCTATGTTTTTCTTTCCAGACCACATCAGACATCTCTCTCCCTCTCTCTCTCCCTCTCTCTCTCCGTCTCTCTCTCTCTCTCTCTCTTTCGGTCCCTCTCTCTCTCTCTCTCTCTCTCTCTCTCTCTCTCTCTCTCTCTCTCTCTCTCTCTCTCTCTCTCTCTCTCTCTCTCTCTTTCGGTCCCTCTCTCTCTCTCTCTGTCTCTCTCTCTCTTTCTGTCTCCATCTCTCTCTCTGTCTCTCTCTCTCTCTTTCTGTCTCTATCTCTTCGGCGTAAACATAAAAACTCACCATGATGAAATTCACGGAGTTCAATCCGTCTTCCGGCTAAATTCTCATCAAAAGTTCATTTCACTCGTCACATTTTTCATTATATTACAATTTCTTTTAAAAATCTGCAGAGAATCTCTTTGTTTCTTCTTCTTCTTCTTCTTCTTCTTCTTCTTCTTCTTCTTCTTCTTCTTCTTCTTCTCTCTATTTAAAAAAAAAAAAATTCTTCTTCTTCTGTTCGGGAAACTACTGCAGCAGCAGCAGCAGCAGCAGCAGTTGGAGCGCAGCCTGTGCAGCAGCGACACCTGCAGGACGGAGACTAAACTGCACTCGAACGCAGAAAACTTTCATCAACTTTCATCAAGTTATTCTGTTTTTTCTCTTTTTAATGTTTCTCTGTGACTTACAGTTTCATTTATAAGATACTAAAAAGACAAGTAAATCTGATGGACAAGAGCTGTGACACTGTTGACAAAAAAAAAAAGTCCGTAAACTTTTCAAGTAAAGGCGCGGACTGGGCCAGGGCCAGGGCCAGGGCCAGGGCCAGGGCCAGGGCCAGGGCCAGGGCCAGGGCCAGGGCCAGGGCCAGGGCCAGGGCCAGGGCCAGGGCCAGGGCCAGGGCCAGTCTGTTAACTGGTGGCTGCTTGAATCGGATTCAACACACGGATACTGAGCTGTGATTGGCACAATAGCACATTAGCCCATAATAAAAAACTCTCTTATTGTCTCATGTTGTTTTGAATGAAGCAGTTTTTCAGGCGTATTTTTATTCACTCACTTCAGATAAATAAACGTTATTTAAAATGCTCCCAGCTGCAGTTCTCATTGTGTCCAGCAGGCGGCAGCACTGAAACAGTGAATCACGTTCCAACAGAAGAAACCTGCCCCTCAAAAAAAAAAAAAACAGCAGATACAGAAGAAGAAGTATCACTACTGTGGCCAATATGTGTAAAAGTACTGGCAGCCCAAAGTACTCAGAGTATGACTGAAAGTATTTGTTGGGCCATAACACATTTTATAGAACTTTATTATTATTATAAGTGTGACATTACATTTCAAAATCTATAATGAACAGTTTTATATTAGAAAATTTTTTGTTTTGTTGTTTTGTTTTATATTCTTATTTCTTTGTACATTTTAAAACAACCACATCTTTTCTATGATTGGAATTAAGGTTCATGTGTAGTTTGTAAAACTGTGTATTTGACTCCAAAATAGATTCAATGAAATAAAGAAAATCTACTTATTTAACATGGATGTGTGAAGAATGTTTTCAATTTTTACATGTTTGTTTTTTCATTCCATTTTCAGTGTCTTTATATGATCTTGTTTTCTGCATTATCATTATATATCATTATCAGTAGTAATATGTTAAATACATTTGACCCCTAATGAGTTATTTGTGTGTGTGTGTGTGTGTATGTGTGTGTGTGTGTGTGTGTGTGTGTGTGTGTGTGTGTGTGTGTGTGTGTTTGCTGCTCTTTAAAGGAAGTGCAGCAGGACGCTCTCACTCTCATGTCTGTGTGCTTCAGAGTCGTGAAACTGTTTACTGAGAAAAGTTTAAAACCAGAAAGTGGCTGAAGAAAGAAGAGAAAGCAGAGAGTCTCTCAGGTAGGAAACTTTTCTATGTTTCATGCTTCATGTTTCTGTTCTGACTGTTGATTTCTACACGATTTGTTAAAATAATACTTTTGTTATATTTAGCTGGACAGAAATATGATCCTCAGAATCACTCAACTTTTAGGATTTTCTTATTATTTTACTCTGTTTTAAGAGTCTCTAAAAGTACTGATACCACTCTGAAAATACTCCACTACAAGAAATAGTCCTGCAGCCAAAACCTCACTGAAGTAAAAGTATGTAAGTTAAAGTACTTGAACTGCTCCTGTGTGAGTGAACTGTTTCCTGTCAGAGTTTCTCTCTGGATTCTTCTTCTTCTGCTTTAATGTGTCTGAGTCATTTTCCTGCTGGAGATGTTGAAGCTCATTGAACGACTTTATATCCTGTCGGCCGCTTTCATCTCCAGCAACGAGCATCAGATTGTAGAAGATCATCATGTGTCTGTAGCCTGGTCGTCCTGTGAGAACCACGTATCTCTACAAAGCTTCATGAGACAAACAGCCTGTTTTCTGCTTTGTGTCGATGCTTTTTGATCCAAGAGGCTTTTTAAAGAGTTGATTCAGCTTCAGAAGGAGGAGAATTTTCTCATGAAGGAAAACTTCATCCTTCACTTCACCACAAACGTCTGGAGATACGTGGTTTTCACTGGACAGGAAGGAAAAACTGTCATCTGAAGAGTAACTAGTAACTAAAGCTGTCAGACAAATGTAGCGGAGTAAAAAGTAGAATATTTGAGAAGGAGAAAGATGCATAAAATGAAAAAACCTCAAGTAAAGTACAAGTAGCCTACCTCAATATTTGTACTTAAGTACAGTGCTTGAGTAAAATTGACAGTAAAACAACTGGAGACTACTGTGCAGGAGAAATTGAAAAAAGAAGAAACTGTGAAAGCGCTGAGTTGATTAAAGATGTAACAGTTTCAGCCTGTTTTAACTATTTTTTGGACCAAATTCGATTTAATTAAACTTTATTTCTCCATAATATTTTGAGCAAGATGACATCACAAACGAATAATACAGACATAATAGAGATATCATTCTCTTTGTTTACATTAATATTTTCAAATGTATGTTAATATTTTAACTGTTGTTTACATTTTCTGCTTTTTGAGCTATGTTTCATGTAAGAATGATGGTTAAGTTCTTATTGTTGGCATTTGATTGTAATGATCATATTACATTGGCAGGATGGATGTGACATCACACTGCACTGGCTCTGACATCACTGAGAGTGGAGCCAATAAGAAACAAATCCCATCAGAATGCATCTCAAGCCAGCCAACAGCCAATGGGACGCTGCCACATCACAACACAGGTGAGATAGAAAACTCCTGAAAAAACAGGATGTTTAACTTTCTGTGTCATCATCTGATTCTTATGACATCTGAGGATTTGATGACATCATCTAAACTCATGCTGAACTCTGAACAGTAAAACTGTCTCTGACATCACACGCATCTGGATCCACATCCTCTCTGAACCAGAGGAGGATGCTGTCAGACAGCTTCCTCTTACAGGACGTCTCTCTGTATTTTTACCCTGAGCTGAGACTTACAGGCCACGCTTCCTCCCAGGCTGTAGCACGAACACACAAAACAAGAACTCAGACTTAATCGACACGACAGGTTGATGTTTGTCAAAGCAAGTGAAAATGTCCTTCTCTCCTCTGTCACCTCTGTGGTTCTGGTTTGGTAAAGTTCAAATGCCTCGCTGATGGTTCAGGATCGTGCTTCAAAGCAGTGTGTGAGATATGTTTGGTGTTAATTAACACTGGAGCTCTTTTAATGACGTGTCTCGATGTGTCCTCTTCTTCTGTCTCTGGAAACATGAACTGGTCTGTTACTGCAGAACCAGGAGGCTCTGAAATAACTCCTCACATGTCGCTGCTCTTTGAACCATGAAAACACAAAACAACAAACAAACAAACAAACAAACAAAGTGAAGCAAAAGGAACAACAACCAGGCAGAGTGTGTTTACACAGTCCCACAGTGTCCTGAGCCTGGCGGCGTTGATGTGCTGATTCCAAGATGGCTGCGTTGTTCTGATATTTTGAATTGTCCTCCTGCAGAGGAGGCCCCTCCCCCTCTCTCTGATAGGTCAGAGGACACCGACAGCAGTGATGACTCTTTGACGTGCAGCTCCTCCACCAATGACGTCTCTCGGCTCCTGCCCGCCCAGCCGGCCTCTGCACTCCGAAAACAGAAAGGTAACTGTTCAAGCTTCATGTGCCTGAATCTGACATCATCTGCCTCTGATGTCATCACTCATGTCACGTCTCTGTCTCAGGTGTGGACAGCTCATCTGCGTCTCCTCGTCCCATCTGTACTCCTCCATCATGCTCCGTCATGTCTCCTCCTCCTCCTCTTCCTCCATCTCGGCCGTCCAGCTGTAACAGACACAACTGCAACCTTCGTCATCATCACCATCATCATCACCAACACGGCACCAATCAGAAGCGTCTGTCCTCCACTAAAAGCAACAGCTCTCTAAAGACGGACGCCGCCCACATCAAGGAGGTCGCTGGGGATGGTGAGTCAGTCAGTTCTGATCTCGGATGCTGGAGGAATAGAAAATTGAAAGGTTTCATCCTCAGAGCAAGAATAAGATGAAAGTATGTCACCAGCATATCGGCTGATATTATCCTCGATGTAGGTAGTTTGGAATCGGCTGAAGTTGTTTTGTGAACGAATTATCATCTTCATCTTCATCAGTCCTGCAGGATTTCAACCCCAAGACCTGAATCGACTTGACCTGATTCAAGACAGACTCAACTTCTAGTTCCTGTTATTGTTAATAATTGTTATGAATTTTGATTTCAATACTTTTATCATCTCCAGGTCATTTTCCTTAGTTCTGCTGCCGTCATGATAGAACACACAAACAAGTTTGTAGATTTGTGTTTGTTTACTGTAAAAGTGACACTCAGGTCAAGTTTCTGTCAAAATCTGCTTCGTCTATTTTGGACATTTTGCTTCCACTGAAGTTTAACACATTTTCCACAAAGGTCTGCTGTTGGAAGACAGACAGACAGACAGACAGACAGACAGGTTAAAGATAGACAGATGGACGGACGGACAGACAGTATGTCAGACTGACAGGAAGCTGAAACCTGAACAGACTCCAGTCTCACTGTTATCAGTCGAACACCTTCAACACGGACGTCGGCTTATCTCTGCTGAACACACAGACTGGCGACCCCTCCCAGCTCCAGCTGCTCTGGTTTCTACCAACGATCGAACCTTCATGAAAACACACTGACACGATGATAACAGGACTCAACAGACCTCAGATCAGTTACTTAGATTATTTGTGAAATTAAATGCAAAACATGAATGAACATCCTGAAACAGTCGAGTCAGAAACATACAGACGGAGTTCAGTCCTGAAGATGTTTCTTCTGAATAACAGACACATCTACAGACTGTTGCGTTCACTGTCTCCTGGCCTGTCTGTCCTGACTGACTGTGTCTCCTGACCTGTTGCGTTCACTGTCTCCTGGCCTGTCTGTCCTGACTGACTGTGTCTCCTGACCTGTTGCGTTCACTGTCTCCTGACCTGTCTGTCCTGACTGACTGTGTTTCCACAGACTGTTGCGTTCACTGTCTCCTGGCCTGTCTGTCCTGACTGACTGTGTTTCCACAGACTGTTGCGTTCACTGTCTCCTGACCTGTCTGTCCTGACTGACTGTGTCTCCTGACCTGTTGCTGTGTCTCCTGACCTGTCTGTCCTGACTGACTGTCTCCTGACCTGTCTGTCCTGACTGACTGTGTCTGTTGCCTGACCTGTTGCGTTCACTGTCTCCTGACCTGTCTGTCCTGACTGACTGTGTCTCCACAGACTGTTGCGTTCACTGTCTCCTGACCTGTCTGTCCTGACTGACTGTGTTCCTGACCTGTTGCGTTCACTGTCTCCTGACCTGTCTGTCCTGACTGACTGTGTCTCCACAGACTGTTGCGTTCACTGTCTCCTGACCTGTCTGTCCTGACTGACTGTGTCTCCTGACCTGTTGCGTTCACTGTCTCCTGACCTGTCTGTCCTGACTGACTGTGTCTCCTGACCTGTTGCGTTCACTGTCTCCTGACCTGTCTGTCCTGACTGACTGTGTCTCCTGACCTGTTGCGTTCACTGTCTCCTGACCTGTTGCGTTCACTGTCTCCTGGCCTGTCTGTCCTGACTGACTGTGTCTCCACAGACTGTTGCGTTCACTGTCTCCTGGCCTGTCTGTCCTGACTGACTGTGTCTCCTGACCTGTTGCGTTCACCGTCTCCTGGCCTGTTGCGTTCACTGTCTCCTGGCCTGTCTGTCCTGACTGACTGTGTCTCCTGACCTGTTGCGTTCACTGTCTCCTGACCTGTCTGTCCTGACTGACTGTGTCTCCTGACCTGTTGCGTTCACTGTCTCCTGACCTGTTGCGTTCACTGTCTCCTGGCCTGTCTGTCCTGACTGACTGTGTCTCCACAGACTGTTGCGTTCACTGTCTCCTGGCCTGTCTGTCCTGACTGACTGTGTCTCCTGACCTGTTGCGTTCACCGTCTCCTGGCCTGTTGCGTTCACTGTCTCCTGGCCTGTCTGTCCTGACTGACTGTGTCTCCTGACCTGTTGCGTTCACTGTCTCCTGACCTGTTGCGTTCACTGTCTCCTGACCTGTCTGTCCTGACTGACTGTGTCTCCTGACCTGTTGCGTTCACCGTCTCCTGGCCTGTTCCGTTCACTGTCTCCTGGCCTGTCTGTCCTGACTGACTGTGTCTCCTGACCTGTTGCGTTCACTGTCTCCTGACCTGTCTGTCCTGACTGACTGTGTCTCCACAGACTGTTGCGTTCACTGTCTCCTGACCTGTTGCGTTCACTGTCTCCTGACCTGTCTGTCCTGACTGACTGTGTCTCCACAGACTGTTGCGTTCACTGTCTCCTGGCCTGTTGCGTTCACTGTCTCCTGGCCTGTCTGTCCTGACTGACTGTGTCTCCTGACCTGTTGCGTTCACTGTCTCCTGGCCTGTCTGTCCTGACTGACTGTGTCTCCTGACCTGTTGCGTTCACTGTCTCCTGGCCTGTCTGTCCTAACTGACTGTGTCTCCTGACCTGTTGCGTTCACTGTCTCCTGACCTGTTGCGTTCACTGTCTCCTGACCTGTCTGTCCTGACTGACTGTGTCTCCACAGACTGTTGCGTTCACTGTCTCCTGACCTGTTGCGTTCACTGTCTCCTGACCTGTCTGTCCTGACTGACTGTGTCTCCACAGACTGTTGCGTTCACTGTCTCCTGGCCTGTCTGTCCTGACTGACTGTGTCTCCACAGACTGTTGCGTTCACTGTCTCCTGACCTGTCTGTCCTGACTAACTGTGTCTCCACAGACTGTTGACCTCACTGTCTTCTCACCTGTTGCGTTCACTGTCTCCTGACCTGTCTGTCCTGACTGACTGTGTCTCCACAGACTGTTGCGTTCACTGTCTCCTGACCTGTCTGTCCTGACTGACTGTGTCTCCACAGACTGTTGCGTTCACTGTCTCCTGACCTGTCTGTCCTGACTGACTGTGTCTCCACAGACTGTTGCGTTCACTGTCTTCTCACCTGTTGCGTTCACTGTCTCCTGACCTGTCTGTCCTGACTGACTGTGTCTCCACAGACTGTTGCGTTCACTGTCTCCTGGCCTGTCTGTCCTGACTGACTGTGTCTCCACAGACTGTTGCGTTCACTGTCTCCTGACCTGTCTGTCCTGACTAACTGTGTCTCCACAGACTGTTGCGTTCACTGTCTTCTCACCTGTTGCGTTCACTGTCTCCTGACCTGTCTGTCCTGACTGACTGTGTCTCCTGACCTGTTGCGTTCACTGTCTCCTGACCTGTTGCGTTCACTGTCTCCTGGCCTGTCTGTCCTGACTGACTGTGTCTCCACAGACTGTTGCGTTCACTGTCTCCTGGCCTGTCTCTTCTGTGAGATGCTGTCCATGTGTTCGGCTCTGGGGGAGTGTCTGGCGTGTGGAGTGGGCGGGGCTGGCTGCTGCGACGCAGCGGTTGGCTGCTGCTGCGTGGAGGCGGCGGGAGAGGCGGCCTGTACAGAGGAGGCGTGTCAGGCCGTGTTGGATTGTGGGATATTGGAGGACTGCTGCGGCTCGTCCGACTGTTTGGAGATCTGTCTGGAGTGCTGCTCCATCTGCTTCCCCACATAGAGCAGCCAATCAGAGAGGGACAACAAGATGATGTCAGAGCATTGGAAGAACACTGACTCTGTTGGTTCAGACTGAAATGGACAGAAAGCTTAAATCTTGAAATCCGTCATCTGGATCCAAAGGTTCTGGACGAACTGAAATGTTGGACATGAGTTGACCTGATTTTAACTTGATGAAACAGCCAGTGATGTCAGTCCACCCGTCTGTCAGAACACTCGTCTGTCTGACCACCTGTCTGTCAGTACACACATCTGTCTGTCCATCCTTGCAAAAAATTTCACTTAAATGTAGATTTGTAGCTTTAAGAAAAATTGAATAATAGAAGAATGAATCAGATACTGAAGTGATGACGATGATGATGACGATGATGATGACTGTACAGGTTTTGTTCTGCTTACAGTACAAAGTAGTATTTAAAGAAAATAAGAAAAGTAAAGTAGAAGTACTTCAAAAGTGCACTTAAGTACTTGAGTAAATATACTTAGTTACATCCCACCACTGTACTGTTATTTGTATCGTATTAAAAGTCTTGGATGAAAAGCGAATTTAGTGTGAAGATAAATCGAACTCTGAATGTTTCTCTCTTTGTTTCTCTGCAGCACAAATGAATAAAGAACCTTCAGAGCCTGCTGATGTTTCTGTGTCTGTGATTGACAGTGACAGGAGTGGGTGGGGCTGGGAGGGACAGGAAGTGGGTCCTGCAGGGAAAGGAAGCATGTGTTTGTTGAAGCGACATGCCGGGACATCCAAACAGGAAACAGGAAATCACTGGAATGACAGCGCCGCCTGACCTCTGACCCCCAGAGACACCCGACATCAAAGAGAGAGAGAGAGAGAGACACACACCCACACACACACACACGTCAGAATAAAAATAACAGTTTGATTTTTTCCACAGATTTCTTCTCCCAACAGTTTAAAAGCTTCAGTGTGTTAAATTTGAGGATCAGGAACATCTGAGGGGTGACAGGATGAATCTGAGGGGCGACAGGATGAATCTGAATCTGAGGGGTGACAGGATGAATCTGAATCTGAGGGGTGACAGGATGAATCTGAATCTGAGGGGCGACAGGATGAATCTGAATCTGAGGGGTGACAGGATGAATCTGAGGGGCGACAGGATGAATCTGAGGGGTGACAGGATGAATCTGAATCTGAGGGGTGGCAGGATGAATCTGAGGGGCGACAGGATGAATCTGAATCTGAGGGGCGACAGGATGAATCTGAATCTGAGGGGCGACAGGATGAATCTGAATCTGAGGGGTGACAGGATGAATCTGAATCTGAGGGGTGACAGGATGAATCTGAGGGGTTATGACACCATTAACAGGAAGAAAAATCTGTGATGCACAAAGTTTTAGTTCTTTCTCTCTGATGTTTCTCTGAACGTTTTGTTTGACCTGCTCATCAACCACAAACCACTTTCTTTTTCTGCTTCATTTTAAAGCAAAATCGCATGACTCAAACCAACAACATGTTCGTCCATCTCTAAATACTGTCTGACTTCCTGTCTATGGCTCTCAGCTCAAAGCTCTTTGGTTCCTACTGAAGACGTAAATCTTTAAAAACACCTCACAGATAGAAAGATTCTGAAAATGGTTGAATTCATTTTTCCAGTAAAAACATTTCTTGGTTCCAAATTTGATTGATTTGAATGGTTTGAATGTGTTTATCATCATCTGGAGGTTTGGACACATAAAACATTGCCATGTTTAAATCTGGAGGTGAAACTTGTTTAAAACCACCTGAATTTTCTTCAGTCTGTTTTCTGTGTGAAACACTGAGAGATCATCTCACCTGAAGATATTTAGAGATTATTTTGTTCTTCTGACACAGTGAGTTTCAGCATCTTCAGTCTGTGAGGCCACACACTCACACTGCCTCCTGGTGGTCAAAAGCAAAATAACATCCATTTATCTTTTTGGATTTATTTGGGTAAATATGTATTAAATATTCCTGTAAAGGAATTTTATTTTTCTTTATTTATGAATTTGTTGTCATTATCAATTTTTTTTTGTAATAACAAACAGTTAAAACTGAATGTGAGGTTTTTGAAAAAAAAGGGTCTCTCTGAATCATGATACGAAATAATACTTGTTTTATCCAAAGCCTTTTGTAGTATCTGCCTCATCATCATCTACCTTGTCTTTCCCAGCATGCACTGGGTGACAGTTAGGACACAGGTCAATGACCTCATGTCATCAATAACCTGTCGCATTCATTTGTATTTTGTTATTGTTATAATGTTTTGTTTTTAGAAACGTCATCGACTTTTGTTGCTGTATGAATTAAATGTATGATTCTTATTTTTGGGGTTTAACAGTTGGTTTAATTTGTTTGGAATTCAAAAAGGAAAGAAAACACATAAAAGATTAATCTGTTTTCCAATTGACTTTATTTCTATATAAAAATTTGAATCTGAAACATAAAGAATCTTTAAAAACAGACATGACGCTAAATGAAACATATTGAGACAAAAGTTCTACATAAACTATAAACTGGATGTTTGTAAACATAAATGTCATAAATCAGAAGAACAACAATAAGAGACAAACAGACATCCCTTTCTAGACGAGGAGATTTTATCTGGTCCTGATTCTGGTGACTGACAGCTGAGCCGGCAGCCATGTTGGATCTGACATCATCATCGTCGTCATCATCATCAAATATCTTTTTGTTTCGAACATACTTCAACTATAAAAATGTCATTTTCAATATTTCTCCTTCAGTGGAAAACTGAGGAAACCAAACCAGACTTACTAACTTAGCTGACGGCTCCACGTTCGGCTGCAGTGAAGCTCACTGTTGAACTTGTTTTTACCTCCAGCTGACTGGTCGAACTGTGGAGCGTCAACAGGGAGATTTTTAACCTCAATTAAAATGCAATAATGACACAATGAAAACTTTAAGAGATGAAGAAAGTTTCTTAAACACAGACTGATGAATCGTCTTTAAAACAATAATGTAAAAACTAGAAGGAAAGAAATCTTTAAATGAGAGCAGATGATGATGATGATGATGAAGATGAAGCTGAGTTAAAGTTTCCCTTCTGAAGCTCGTTGAATAGAAATCATCAGTAATAAAAGATCAAATGGACTCAATAACGAAGTGGATCTGATCACAGATTGATGTTTTCAGGACTGAACTGGTTTTTCTTTGTTTTTTTGACACAAACTGACTCCAGATCTGCAGCTGAGGCTCATTTTCACTCAGGATTCACCTCAACATGTTCGACAGCTTTAATTCCCTTCTTCCTTCTTTAGTCTGAGCGGCAGACTCTCAGGTGAGTGAACACCTGCACAGAGGCTCCTGTGTCTGTGCGCCCACAGCGCCACCTGCTGGGTAAACTGGACAGAACAGGTGAGACGTGACTGATGAATCATTTCAGGGGACTCCATCAAACAGCTGATTTCACCTGTTATGACATGACTGAAGGGGGCGGGGCCGTAGAGCTGCAGGTGAACATGCTACAGTTAAATCTTCAGAAAAAATATCACTGAATATGATTTAAATCATTTTAAGCAAATTTTCTGGAATATTTTAGAGAAATAAGGAACTTTTCCTCCATTTTTGAGGAGGCTCACTGCAGGAAAAGAAAGAAATGAACTGAATACAGACATTATGGCAGGAAGCTCTGCGGCCATTTTGCTTACATTTTGTTTTCTCCAGTTTTGTTTTCATGGAGGTTTAGAATGAGTTACATTTCTTTTAGTTTACTTAGCGTCGTGACTTCGCTTCTAGTCGAGTCTCCCCTCGACCACTTGGGGTCATAACTCAACCTCACAGTCACTGCAGCACATTGATGTGAACACAGGAAACCAGTTTGACCAAACAGCCAATAAGAGGAGGTTTGCTAACCAACAGCCAATGAGTTTGTTCTTTGTTTGTCATGTCTGGTTCCAGGAAGCAGAATTTAGGTCATGTTTTGGTCTCCCCGGAGAGAACTCTGTTACATGTGATGAAGCTAAAACGACATTTAGCTAAATTTAAGGCCAACTGTCAATCAGAGAGAATCTTCTGTCCAACTTCTGTTTTATTAATATATAAGAACATTTTCATTGATGATAGTTTATATCTTTATGTTCATTATAAAGAAATTTTCACACGAGAGTTTGGAGCCTCAAATTCTTTCAGACTGTTGATGTTTTTTTGTTTTTGATCTCCTGCAGACACCTGGAGCTCAGCCGCCCCCCTACCCACCAATCAGCTGTGGGTTGCTTCATTATCAGCCAATCAGCTTCTGGTCTGCTCAGTCCGTCGTTCATGTTTACGAAGATGAGACGACTCTGACTTCATGACACAGTGGTTTCCTTGGTTACAGATGAGTGGTTACCATGGTTACTGGTTGCCACGGTTACACCCTAGGAGTCACAGTTGTTTCCTGTGATGCCATATTTGTGCGTTGTTTGTTTGTTGATGACATCACTGATTAAAAATAGTTCTATTAAAATGAAAAAAAGAGCCTCCAGCTCCGGCCAATAGGATCCCAGCATGTGTGATGATGTCATCAGAGGTCCTCGTCCATGCTGAAGCTGCTCCTCCTGCTGCTGGTCTTTGAGGCTCCGCAGGACAGCAGGGGGTCAGAAGCCACGCCTCCTCCGCCTCCCCCCCCCTCCTCCATCAGGATGTCTCCGAGGCCGTGGAGCTCCGTCAGCCCCACGTCAGACATCAGGTCTGGGGAGAAGACGGTGGAGGCTCGCTGAGGCTCGTCAAGTTCCACGAAACTCAGGGCGTCCAGACCCAGGGAGGGGGTCACCAGGGAGGAGGAGGGGGAGGAGGAGGAGGAGAAGGGGTGAGGCAGCGGGGGGGCGAGCAGGGCATGAGGGTCCAGAGAGGACGAGGAGGAGGAGGAAGAGAAGGTGTGGAGACGAGCCTGAAGCTCCAACTCCTGAAACAAAGAAACAAAAGTCAGACAGGAAGTAAGAATTTAAACTTGTTTTACTGAATCGGTTGTTTCACATGACCTCACTGGATCATCTCATTGGTTCAGCTCAGTTTAGTCAAACATGTTGTCACATGCTTCTCTGCACCAATTAAGATTCAACATCATTTGAATCAGATTCTGGTAACGGTTGGTTGTTTTAGTCACTGTCAATCAAATCGCATCAAACCATTTAAATTGAGTTATATTCCATTTGTTCAAGTCAAGTTACATTGTGGTTAAAAACCTGCCCACCAGAGGGCAGTGTTTGGCTTGGTCTGTTTTTGTTTTTTTTTTACAAAATTCAAAGACAGTAGTAAAAAAAAATACAAGCTTCTAAAACATTGTCATGGACAACATGACTAAGTCCAGGACTTATTTCCATCGTGGTCCCTGATGTTCCATCAGTTCATCTTCATCACAACAGGATGGAGACAGACCATACACTAATGATTTTCTTTTTGTCAGTATATTAAAATGACCATGAATTTACCTAGAACCTAGAAGCCTCTGTTTGACCATTTTCTTAAAGGCTCGTGGGTTCTGCACCTCCTTTTTGGTTAGAGACAGTTCATTCCACTCTATCGCACCAACATAAACAAAACCCTCCTCATTGTGTTTTTGTAAGTACAGAGGTTCAGGTGTGCCACCCTCACCTTGGTACTGTGACTATGAACCTGTGCTTTAAACCAGACAAGAGATGTTGCCCAAGCGTTGTAGAAGCCTGTTGCCTCCCGCACTCATCAACTAGTATTTCCTGGACTCTGGACTGGTCATCTGCATTTGAGATTAAAGTACTAGTGCAAGCTGCTTTCACGTCATTTATACAGAGCAAAAACACCAGCGGACCCAACACACGACACACACTCAACCTCAACCTGCTGGTCCCTCCCAGCTCAGAACGGTGCCATCAGCTCTCTTCTCATGTGACACAGTCAACCGTCTACCAGAAGGTCCACGTCCGCACGTCCACATCTGTGAGTTTCAGTCTGTTGGGTCTGCTTTAGATTGAGATATCTTGTATTTTTCTTTGGTTTCTCCAGATCATATTTGGAGGATTCTTGGTTCTGAAAATCAAATTCTATATCTATATTCTTTTATTGTTTATCTTTATAACACATATAAATACATATAAGGAAAGCACCAAGGTCTCCTCATTAATGTGTCCTGACCAACACACAGGAGTGAATACAGTTGCAACTGAACAAGGACCAATCAGAGTGGAGCTCGAAGCGCTGAAGGTCATCAATTGGTCAACAGACAAACAAACATTGAGGATGCAAACAGGAGTGGTTCTCCTGCTCACCTGTATGCGGAGCAGCAGGGAGTGGTTGGTGTTCTCCAGCCTCCTCTGTCTCTCCTCCATCTCTCGGACTCTCTGTTGTTCTTTCTGCAGTTTGCGGATGTAATCCACCGACGCCTTCAGGATGGTTCCTTTGTTCCACCTCGTCTCCCTGGTCAACCAATCACAGGCCACGCCTAGTTAACACACGCAACACTAACGAGCAAAACGTTGGCATTATTTATGTTCATTTTAAAAGACCAAAGTCATGTGATCATACAGAAGTCATGTGATAATGGATGGAGTACTGTGGTACTGTATTGATGTAAAGTATTAGTACTACAGAGTGTTTACTGACGGGTCGGTGGATTTGGGGATGAGATCTCCGAGTTCTTTGATTCGATCGTTGATGTTGAATCTCCTCCTCCTCTCAACTGAAGAACACAGCACCAACATTGTTTCAGGCTAAAGACTCATGTTTTAGCTGCTGTTCATTCAACAGTTTCAATCAAACTCTGTGGGAAAATGTTGCAATAAAACCGCAGCACATTCTGTCTTCGGGAACAGAGACATGTTGAAATCAAATATTAAAAAACAGGAATAAGAATCAGACTGTCAGCAGTCTTCAGAGACAACAAGTATCAGGCCTTGAATGTCTTCACATTCTCTTTATAAATATTCAACAAAGCCGCAGTACTCACTGAGGTTGTGGTTGTCTTTCTTTTGTCTCTCTTTGATCAGAGCTTTGGCCTCCACATCTGCAACAACAGCAGCAGAAACATCATCAGTGACGTTTTACAGACATCTCTCTGCTGTAGAAACGACAAACCGACTGAACGAAGTCATTCATGAACATTCGGTAACATTCAAACTTTTGTCAGCCTCAATGATCGATCTGTTTTTTCAGATGATCACAAAAACACAAAAGTGCCAACTGAATGCACAATTACTATCTTTTATCTCAGGTTAAAAACTTGAACGTTCATGTTTGACTTCAAATTCAAACGGAGGAAAAGTCCTGAATGTGTAGTGGGTGAAATCTTCACTGAACTCACAGGTTCTTTCATCCATCTCCATGTCAACTGAGCAAACTGCATCTGCTGATGAAGACCATGTGATACTGTCAAAAGCTCTGCAAAAAACTAGGAGGTAAGAAAGACTCTGATATGGGTTTGCTTTATAAAACTACTGTTTCCAAGGTGAGGAATGAACTTTGATGAGTAATTACTTAATTCAAAACTCAGAATCTTACAATCAACTTCCTGTCAAAGTTTGTGGAACTTTGTGGTTGAAAGTAAAACGATCTAAAGAGACAATTAAAGGTTTTACCAAACAAGATGTTCAGTTCCAGAAGAATAAACATTAAAAATGAATTGAGTCAACTGGATTTTCAGCTGAAACAGAGAAACAGCAGAACGTGTTTTTTTAGTTTGGAGAACAAACGTTCATGTTGACTGAACAGGAAGTGGGAAGTGATGATGTGGGAAAATACGACTGGCTGCCGGGTGTGTGTGTGTGTGTATGCGTGTATAGTGCGTGCGTGTTCAGAGGAAGTCATGATGTTGACTCATCAAAATGAAGAAGAACAGATTTGCAGCAGGGGGAGGGGCTTAGCTCTCAGCGCTCTGACATCAGGACTGTCTGAACCAATCAGCTCTGCTTTGAGCAGGTAAGTTGAAAGAAAAGTGACACAGCTGAAAGTTGTGTTCAGTCTCCTGCAGTGTGGATCTGATAGAAGAAGTATCCTGATTCATACAAGTGAAAAGCACAATAATTCTGTCCTAATGGGATGTGAGGACATTTTGTCTGTTGGTTCATTCAAAGGACAGTTAGAGGATTCACTTCAACACTGAACTCCACCAGGATCAGTGTCAGTGCTGGGTCCAGATATTAGACACGACAGTTGGGATTCAGGGTTAGAATCAGCTTTAAGTTCAGGTTAATAATAATTATGTTCCTGAAGGTCCTGAAAGTCTGACACCCACCACTCAGCTCTCTCTTGACGGCCTGGAGGTCGGCCGGGCAGCTGCTGCTAACAGTGACGGTGGGCGTGGCCATCGCTCTGCTGCCGCCATACACGTCCAGCATGTTTCCCGACACCGGCAGCTGGAACAACCAATCAGAGCACAGAGTCAGCCGCTGACACAGGAAGTGACCAATCAGAGTCTGACAACAGTCAGAGGATATCCATAGCATCCTGCTCTGTGATTGGCTGTGGGGTGACCTCCCTCACTTTCTGCTGCTGATAAACACTGCATAACACACACACACACACACACACACACACACACACACACACACAGCCTCAGTCTGTCTCACTTCATACTGAATGTCTCTGATCAGCTGACCTGCTGCAGAAAGGTCAGAGGTCACAGTAGCTTCTCTTGCTAACTAACTTCAAACAGTTCAATTAGTTTGAGTTAAAGTTGTTTTTCATTGAGTGCTGCAGCAACAGGAGTCAAACATCTGAGAAAGAAATGGAAGAAGTATTTATTTTAATACATTTATCATAAGAATGTATTTGAGGCTAATTTCTAATTACAAACACAAACAGTCACATCATCCTCATCTTCACCTTCACAAACATCGGTTTTCAGTCAGATAACAGAAAAACTCTTAGTGTGGTTTGGTTCAAATTCTCTCCTTAAAGTCCTTCAGAGCAGATTTTAAAATGCTCTGTTTAATATGCAGAAGTTACATCATGTTTCATGCAAAGCTCCACCACATATGTGTAAATGTACATTGGTGTCCTCTGTCTATTTCTCTGTTATATATATTGGATGAATCAGTCATCAGTCAGGGAGTCTCAGGATTCAAAGTCTGGTCTGAACTCTTCCAATAAGAGATCAAATCAGGACCAGAACATAGACTGATGATCTGCGTTATTCATCTGTCATCGCCTCCAACAACCACATTAATAGGAACTCTGCAAACCAAATTCTCTCCAAACGCTCAGAGAAATTAAGAGAAAAGACTTTCATTAAAAAGCAGAGGTGCAGAGACAAGAACAAGTCATGAAGCTGGACTCACACTGATAAACAAAAGCTGCTGAATATCAAACTAACTTCAGTCCAGGTTCAAACCTGAGCAATGCCGGTCCGTCCTTTTCTCCTGACGCTGTCATGCACTGCTCTGTTTCACAAATGAATCATTTATCTCCCACAGTTCAGACAAATCTGTTGAACTTCACTTGAACTTTAAGTTTCTGTATGTTGTTCATTTGTTTCTCATCAATGATCAGACTTACTGTCGCCTTCATTAGAGGCACTTTGAGCTCTGTTCAGCGCCGGATTTGAACCTGCTTTATGTTTCGGTCTTGAATGAACTGAAGCGGCTCTGAATTCAGTTCACTTCTCTGTGAACTGTGGAATCTGCCGATCGAACAGGAAGGAACACACATGCACACACACACACACACACACACACACACACACACACTCAGCAGCTGTTACTCAAAGACTCCACTTCTTTACTTGTGGCCTGTCAATCAATCAGATCAATCGCCAGACTGTTTTCTTTGTGCCGTTTACAAAAGGACAGATCAGACAGAAATGAATGGAAACCAACGGCCGTCTGTGTTCAGAGCAACATGTTTGCAAACAGACAGATGAAACCACGCAACAAGTAGTTCAACAATAAATCAAAAGCTCCATTTCCTCCATCAGAAACAGTCTGCAGCACAGAGCTGGGCAAAGGTCAGAGGTCACAGCTCAAACACTCAAACTACAAGAAAAAGTCAACACTTTACCTCTGATTTAATCCTCCTCTTCTCATGGTCAGGCAGTAAAACTAAAATCCTCATCTTATCACATAAACATATATATATATACATACACACCAACACACACACACACACAAACTCACACACACACACTCTCTCACACACAGGAGCTTCTCTTCCTCTTTCTATTTGGACGACTGTTGAAAAATGGGGAAACGTCTCTTTAAGAAAGAAGCAAAAAAGCCCTCCCAGTTTATTATCTGTCTGACACACACACACACACACACACACACACACACACACACACACACACACACACACACTCTGTCTCCACCCACAGCTGCTGCAGCAGAAATGAGAAGTCTGGAAAACTGAACTGATCTTCTGCTCTGACACATTTTCACTCCATTTTGTTCATCATTTCATTCAATGAACGAGACAAACTCAGTCAGTTGTTAGCGACAAAGCTAACAGACACGCTAACTTCACCAGTTATTGCAGAGTGTTTTCCTGGTCATCACAGTTGGAGCAGCGTGAAACTCCGCTGTTGAATCATCAGAACAAAAGATGAACAACGAACAAAATAACTAAAAGTCAAAGGGCCAAAACGGCTGGAAGCTAAAGACGAGTGAAAACTGAAAACAATCTGCAGCTTGAATCAGTTCACGTTTCACGCAGCTGTGTTCAGGTCGTGGGTATTTTCACAACCAGCAAAACGACAGATGAAACGTAATTTGTCAGAAACAAAGTGTAAATAATTAATTGAATAATTAAAAGTGGAGGTCAGAACATGTGAAGGTTAAAACATCCGGGAGAGTTTGAAACGTCTTTGGACATCAGGACAGGACACGTCCGTCAGTCAGTGGACTGTCTGATGTTTCCTGTCTGTTGACTGTGTGTGGACCAGTTTCAATCTGACTGAAGAGCTTCAGTGAAACTGGACGGTGACACTCGGCTCATAAGCTTCCTCTGGTTTGGACTCTCCGGCTCTCCGTCCAATCAGAGCTCAGCTCTGCCAGGGCGGTTTGTCATTGGTCGACAGAGTAAACTCACCATAGTTAAGAGTTTACTTCGCCTCAGCGAGTGATTCCACTGATCACAGTGATTCTGACGTGCAGACGTCTTCATGACGGGACTCTTCTCAAACAGGTGAAGTTTGGGCCAGATTTGTCAAAGTGCACTGACAACTTTCTGTTTCATGGCAAATAATGAATCGTCATGGCAACAGTATTTGATGAAACCTCACAAGCTTCATTATTTATCTTCATCAAGGTCTTAAGACTTTGATGACCACATACACACACCACTGAGCTTCACACACACACACACACACACACACCACTGAGCTTCACACACACACACACACACACACACACACACACACAAACACCACTGAGCTTCTCACACTCACACACACACACACACACAAACACCACTGAGCTTCACACACACACACACACACACACACACACCCACTGAGCTTCACACACACACACACACAAACACCACTGAGCTTCACACACACACACACACACACACACACACACACACACACACACACACCACTGAGCTTCACACACACACACACACACCACCGTCGGTGCTCAAACCTGAATTATGAGAACAAAACCAGCTCCAGCGGGAAGCGTCGCTGTTTGGGCCCTGAGCTACAGAAATGTGGAACTCTATTCTGCTTCAATGGAAACATTCGTATAAGAAGAAATACATGTTTTCGAATAAGATGAGAAAAAAGATGAGAAAAGGCTTCAGGGTGACGTCTCTGGGTCGGGGTTAGTCCCCGCTGTGTTTTCTGTGTGTGTGTTACCGTGTTGGTGAGCTGCAGTCCAGAGTCAATCAGCGTCAGAAACTCGTCATTCAGGCTAGATTCCAGGCTGATGATGTCATCGATGACCGTCTCTTCCACCTGAATGAACCAAACACAGATCAGATGGATCAGCTGTAATCGTCTCATATCTTTACCCGACTAACTGTCGTGACTTAACAGGATAAAATCAGATTTGTTGTGTTCAAACATCAGGTCCTTCCTGAACACGGCTCAGTGATGATGTGCGTTACATGTGTTCAGGTGTGTGGCTGAAGCAGGCGTCTGTCAAATGACTGTTACCTGCTGCGATGTGCTTCCGTTGGTTCGCGTTCATGTCTGACACATGAAGGCTCTGTGTTCTGGAGGATCTGGCGACACCCTGTGGTTTGTGCTTGCTTCTGTGTCTGAACTGTAGATTCATCTCATACTGTGGCTTTTTAAAATGCAACATGTTAAACAGCTGCAGGCGTGTGTGAGGTGTTAAATGTTAGACGGACAGATTTTCTGGTGAGTCTGTCTGTTCAGTTGCATGTAAATATTATGAGAGAAACACAGTTTGATTGAGCTGACTCAGATCCTCTGGACCTGCTGACTCAGCAGACTGTGACTCAGACAGGAAGAACACTGAAGACTCAACTGAAAACTGGTGAACTGCTCCTTTAAATATTATCTGTGAGCAGTGATTTGCAACCAACAGGTTCAAGCAGGGAGTTTCCTGGGGTTGCAGTGGTCCTCAGAGGTTCCTCAGAGGCATGAAGAGGGCACAGATGTTGATTCAGCAGGTGCTCGGGAGCTCGAGGAGCCAGATGAATGTTTCTCGGTGTTGCGACAGTCGAACAAAGGCTCTGACCAGTAAACTCATCTTGTCCAAGTTTTTAATACGAGGCCGAGTCCCTGCAGTCCTTGAACGGGTTCCAGCGGTTCTGAAAGAGGGTACAGGGATCCTTGAAAACCTTCCATATTTCCTTGAATATTTGTAAGGGTAAGTAAGTATTTTCCAGAGGAACAGTCATTGAGGAGATTGTAAAGGTCCTGGAAAACATTCCAGGGGTCCCAGCAGAGGTTGTAGTGATGCTTGAAGCGGTTCCAAGGTTTCTGGAATCCATGGCTTTGGAAGATGTTTCAGGGGTCCTCGAGATGGTACCAGGAGTCCTTGAGGAGCATCCAAAGGGACCTGAGGGGGTTACCGGGGGCTTTGAAAATGTCCCATAGACCCTTGAGGGGATAATGGTCCATGGAGGATTTGTATTTATTTATTGTTTCTTTGTGTATCTATATTACCTCCTGCATTTACATGTGTGTGTCTATATATATATATATATATATATATATATATATATATATATATATATATATATTCAGTATTTACATGTTTGATTTCTTACCTCCTTTTTCGGGCTGTTGTCTGCTGGCTGTAGTTTGGGGGCAGGGCCCAGCTGGGGGGAGGGGCTTGCTGTCTGTCCCTGTGGCTCCTGATTGGCTGCCTTGGTGTTGACTCCAGTCTGCGTGGTGGACAGATACTGACGCACCTGCTGCCTCTGAGCCTGCTGGATGTGATATCTGGTGGGGTTCTCCAGGTGAGTCTGCACCTGAGAGACACACAAGGGGAAGTATTCTCTTCAGTACTGGCATCCAGCTGCATTGTGGGAAATGTAGGGTCCAGTGTTTGTGGACTGAAAGTCAGGATATCTGCACCTGCATCCGGTCATCAGTTGCATTATTAGAAATAAACAGGAACATATCTGAACACTTCTCTCCACCTCCTCCTCGTACCTTGAGCACCTCCACAGGGACCTGAGCAGGAGGTCGGCAGGAGGAGGACACAGAGACAGAGATGGGTGAGGACGGGTCAGTCGAGCGGAGGAGCTGCTGCTGCGCCTCCTTCTGCTCCTCCTCCAGAGCCTGCTGACGCATCAAATCCTGACGCAACAAAACCCTGCAGGAGAACAGAGGAGAGCAGGAGGAGGAGAGAGGAGGAGAGAGGAGGCGCAGGTTATCATCAGTGTTTCTGACTGGGATCCAGCTGGAGGACTACAGCGCCCTCTGTTGGGCAGACAGAAAGAGGTATAGAAAGAGCAGTGGTGGAATGTAACGAAATACATTTACTCAAGTATTACACTGAGGTGCATATGTGAGGTACAGATTTTATTCTAATGTCTACTTCACTACATCTTAAATACTGTAAATAATAAATACTGTACTTTTTACCCCACAACATCACATTACAGCTTTAGTTACTAGTTAATTTATTGTGCATATAAACACTCAAATGCTTCTTACATGTTGATGCATCACTAATTAATATTAAGATAAGTAATAATTCTAATATATTTCAATCATAAAAATACAGTGAGCACTCTGCTGCCAGTTGCATGAGTACTTTTACTTTGATACGTATTTCAACACTGTGATATTTTACTTTTACTGAAGTACAAGATCTGAGTATTTCTTCCACCTTTAAAAAAGAGATAAAGAGTTAAAGACATAAAAAAGAAGTAAAAAGAGAAGAAGAGAAATTGTGTTGTTGTGTGTTTACCTGGATGACATTGTTGACGGCAGTGAGGATGAAGAAGATGAGGAAGCTGCTGCCGATGTACTGCAGACAGAGAGAGAACTTCCTGTTAATCAGGTTAATGACATCATCTGAAGTCTGTGACATCATCTCTCATCATATGATATCATAATATCATAATAGAAGCAGATCTGAGAACTGCAGGTCTTTCGTGGTCTCATAGTGAACAGATAAACGACAAAAACCCGTCAGGGGTCTGAGCGGATTCTGTTCTAATCTACAGACACAACCAGCAGCAGTTTTTCCCTTTGTTTGTCTGGTGAACATAAGCTGAGGAAGCTGAGATGTGTATGATGCAATGTGACCTGTAATCACGGCAGCAGCTGGAACACGTGAATAAAACAGATCAGGAGGAAACATAGCTTCACTTTCTACATGTTAATTAAGGGGCCAAAGACGCTCTGAGGGTCAGCACCATGTCCACTGGATGGACTGGAAGACACTTGAACCAGTGAAGAGACAGAGATACATCCAGTGGATGGACTGAGGGGTCACCAGGGGGTCAGAGGTCAGGGATCAGGGCTGTGTGTGTTACCTGATGCTGATTGGCTGACTCTTGATCTGGTAGAAGGTGTTGCAGTCTGACGGCAGCAAACTGTCGACCTCGATGTCAGCAACGATACCAGACTCCACCCTGACAGACAGAGAATGAACCAATCAGGATCCTCAGAGACACAGAGAGAATGAACCAATCAGCTGCCTCCTCAGCTGCAGCCGCAGTGTGTCTCACTGCAGTTCATCTAAAATCCATCAGATGGTGCTGAGATCAAACGCTGACTGGACTGAAGGGAAGAAGAAAACCCCCAACTTCTGTCTCCAAACATCAGAGAGAGACAGAGAGAGAGACAGAGAGACAGAGAGAGAGACTGAGAGACAGAGAGAGAGACTGAGAGACAAAGAGACGGACAGACAGACAGAGAGAGAGACTGAGAGACAAAGAGACAGACAGACAGACAGACAGAGAGAGAGACTGAGAGACAAAGAGACAGACAGACAGAGAGAGAGACTGAGAGACAAAGAGACAGACAGACAGAGAGAGACTGAGAGACAAAGAGACAGACAGACAGAGAGAGAGACTGAGAGACAAAGGGACAGACAGACAGACAGACACAGAGAGAGACTGAGAGACAAAGAGACAGACAGACAGAGAGACAAAGAGACAGACAGACAGACAGAGAGAGAGACTGAGAGACAAAGAGACAGACAGACAGACAGAGAGAGAGACTGAGAGACAAAGAGACAGACAGACAGACAGACAGACAGACAGAGAGACAAAGAGACAGAGAGACAAAGAAATGGGGACAGAGTGACAGACGGAGAATCAGAGAGAGAGACACAGAGACAGACAGATTCTACAATTTCATTCAGCCGACGCTTTTATCCAAAGTGACGTAAATCTGAGAGTAAATACAAAATAAATAGAAAACAACCTGGATAAGTGCCAAAGTCCAAGTGAGATGGTGCCTACAGGCCGTGGTATAAATAGATTAAAAAAACATATATAATCAAATATATAAAATAGATATAAACATAATTTGATTGACAGCCCAAACTGTCCTGATGGGATATTGATGTTGGAAACCAGAGAAGGAGAATGTGGAGGAACAACATCTGTCAGCAGTTCAGTTTAACTGCTTTCCCACTTCCTGTCTGTGTGTGTGTGTGTGTGTGTGGGGGGGGTTAGAGTAAGGGCACTTTGGACATTTGGTCCTCACTTTCTGACAGAAACTGGCTGTTGGGGGGTTCAGACTTGGTTGGTTGGAGCAAGGCTTTAAAACACACACACACACACACACACACACGCACACACACCTGTTCATGAGTGATACAGCACTTTCTATATTTCTGTGTTCGTTCAAACACAGTCTGGTTCGGTGTGTGACCTGCAGACTGGAGGTGAATCAAACCACCGACCAACAGGAAGCTTCAGCTGTGATGGTTAAAGTCAGTGTAAAGAGGAGCTGAGGACACTGAGATCAGAGATAAGAGATTCTTACATTAGTCCCACAACAGTCCTCACAAGTATAATACATGTGTGTGTGTCTGTGTGTGTATTTCTGCTGAGTCACTTCCCTCTAATCCCACACACACACACACACACACACACACACACACACACACACACACACACACTTCATTCACACTACAAAAAATGTCAGATGCCTCCTTTGACTTTTTCTCTGTTGATGGTTTTTTCTTTTCTTTTTTCTTATTGATAGATTTATGTTGTATATAACAGATGTAAAATTCAATCATGAAAAGTCTAAATTAAATGACTGCTACGTCAGCTTGGAACAGGTATTAGTAAGAGATGAAAATTATATTTGTTTTTTTACCGTTTTTTTTTTCGTTCTGCAACTAGTCAGAATGTGGATGCAGATGTCTTCAATGATGTACGTACACATCTGAAATGAATACGGTCAATTGGCCGACATATCTGTTGACACGTCAGATATATTGGAAATGCAGCTGATGATACCTGAAATGGGACATTTCATTTCCAGTCGTCCTTTTTCAACATGTGGAAGTTCAGTTGAACAGATCTGTAATCGTTATTGTTACTAGTGACAAAAAAATCACTGAGATCTAGAATGAAATGAAAGACATCTGCAAATCAGATGTGACGAGTCCAAATGTGAAAATATGTTTAAAACACGTCCGAATTGTTTTACAAATAACTAATAAAAGACACGAGAGCATGTCTTTGAGTAAAGTGGACAGTAAATCACTGCACAGTCAGTCTGACGGCTTCAGTGTTTCAACATCTGGAAACAGTTGGACTCAAAAGCTCCTGACTGAACAAAACAAACTGACACACTCTTCATCATCTTCAACCATTCACTTCCATTTCTTCATTAAATCATCATCGTCCTCAGCAGCCGAGCAGTGACCTCAGACTGAGACACTCTTCATCACTCGTCCTCCTCCTCCTCCTCAGTTTAACACAAACAGACCATCGAGCAGAGAGATGCCTCTTGTTTGTTTTTACTTTTGCTTTCTGTCTCACCACCCACATAATTCATGTTTGTGTGTGTGTGTGTGTGTGTGTGTGTGTGGATGTGTGTGTGTATGACATCAAGGACTGGTCCAGGCCTGTCGATCTGCCTGCCTGTCTCCCTGCTTCCCCAGGGAAATTACAGTGGAGAAGAGTGTGTGTGTGAGTGAGTGTGTGTGTGTGTGTGTGTGTGTGTGTGTGTATACATGTTTTTGTGACCTCATTGGGAAGTTTTCTGGAATAACCACCGACCTTAACAGGACCAGTCCTAATGAGGTAAAACCTGCCTTCTCAGGTTTAGGTTCAGGTCAGACTGTCAATGCTGACTCGTTACATCATCATCATCATCATTATGACCATCACCATCATCATCATCATCATCACCATCATCATCATAATCATCACCATCACCATCACCAGCTCCACCTCTTCATCACAGTCATCTCGGTAACCAGGTACCTGAAGAGAACTTCACACCAAACTCCATTCATAAGATCGACAATTTTAAGTTTGTTTGCCTCTCAGAAGGTTGTAGCCACAGTCCAAAACAAGACTGACTTGTACTTTGAATCTTTATGGAAAAAGTTTCAATTCGGCAGAGATCTTATTCACCAAGACAAATTCATTGTCTAAAAGACCCGACGTTTTGTTGTCGACTTCACTGAATATCGCGAGATCTAACTTGATTTACGTTGACATTAATCAACATTAACGACTTTATTTGTGTCATTTTGAATTTTTAAGATTTTAAACATTTTAAAACTGCAAGTGAGCCGCTGACACGACAGCCTGTTATCTTCATCATCATCTTCATCACCAGTCTGAGCCGTTACGATGATTCGGATTTAAACCAGCAGGCTTCAGTCCGTCATTCCAAACTTCAATCGAAAACTCTGCAATTATAAATTGTCTGTTAAATCTGTTAAACAAAGTGTTTTCCTCAATCTGTCAGAACTTCAATCCTATTCGGCATCAAAAGCACAAAGTAAAACTTATTCAAATAAGAGTTTTGACTTCATGAAGTGATTCAACTGCTGCTGAACGTTGTTAATTAAACATTCTGAAAGCAGCAGTTTGGTTTATAATTTAAAAACCGACATGACCAGATGACGTCACAGACCCGACAGACGCCTTCAGTTCTGATGTGTCAGCACAAATGAACCACAGCGGCTTTAAAATCAGACATTTTTGAATGGAGTTTGGCGTGAGGCTCTGCAGCGGCAGGCATAACGGGACCTCCTCGAACTTCCGGACTCACCGGACCAGGTTGAGAGTTTCAGCCGAATCCAGGATCACAAACACGGTCTGCGGCGGTAGGATCCCGGGCTCCTGCTCCTCCGACTCGGCTCCGGTTCGGGTCTGGTCTCCGGTCCGGATCTGCTCCGAGCTGACGGCGGACTCTCCTCCACAGGCTGACATGTTTTAACGGCAGAGCCCAGCAGCTCAGACAGGAGCTTGATTTCCCAGCAGCCACCGCAGGAGCCGCGAGTCCCAGTCACAGCAGTATGATGGGTCCAGGACCAGAGACCCGGAGCCGGGGGGCAGAGACCAGAGCAGGTCTGAGGCTCGAGTCCAGCTCACAGCGACTGACAGACAGACGGGCAGGGTGTGTGTGTGTGTGTGTGTGTGTGTGTGAGAGAACACAGAAACACAGCACACAGATCGGACTCAGACATTTTGTCTCTACATGTAAGCTGTTTGAAATCAACATGTTTCCACCACAGAAGAAGAAAATCCAAATCAAACCCAGCGTGACGTCATCGTTTCACATGTGGAATCATGTCACTGAGTCACCTGATCATTTGAATGTTGCCCATCATTCATTTATTCATCCACGTTTTCTGTCAAGTCGCCTCATGAGGACAAACACCTTCATCCTGACAGAGAGCTGATCACACAGGTGATGCAAACACCTGCGCAGGTGTGCTGAGTCCCCAGTAACTGTGTAGTTCCAGTCAGTAATCAATGAGTAAATGTACTCAGTTACTTCCTCCTCTGTGAACAGGCCTGTGGATGAAAAAGACGAGGGATGAGAAAAGATCAAGATGTTAAAGCTGAACTCTGTCCAAGTGTTTTCTATCTGTTCTGGTTCTGTGTGTGACTCACTCATAGGGGGCGGGTCTCACCGCCTGGACTGATCTCCTCTGGGCCAATGAGCTGCTGCTCTGTTCACTGCCAGCCAATAGGACAGCGGCTGAGCTCAGAGAAGGAAGCAGAGTCCGCCATCTTGTTTGTTTATGTCTCTTCAGTTACGGGAAGTGTGTGTGTGTGTGTGTGTGTGTGTGTGTGTGTGTGTGTGTGTGTGTGTGTGTGTGTGTGTGTGTGTGTGTGTGTGTGTGTGTGTGTGTGTGTGTGTGTGTGTTTTTGTGTGTGTTTTTTTTTTTTTTTTTGGGGGGGGGATTCCCAGGTGACATCACCCATCAGCCGAAGAGCAAACAATCACAAACCGTTTCAACATATTCAAATGAAGTTAATCAAAATGCCTCTCTCTATATTTTGTCTCTAAAGTGAATGATTGTGGAGTATTCTTAAATTCAATCTATGGCAACAACACAATCTGTTTCTCCATATGAGTGTGTCTATATATGACATTTTGCTGTAAACAAGAATTGAATTTATAAAGTATAAAACGTATATTCATATTTCTTGATTTATGTCTCCTGTTTTTAATTGTAATTTCATGTATTGCGCTTGTCTTGGCACTAGATGGCGCTGTTGCTTCATTTGACAGTGGTTCTGAAACAACACTGACAGTAGTAGTAGCAGTAGTGACAGTAGTCGCGGTAGAGGAAGTCCTTCAAGACAGTCCTGTGTTCAGTTTTCATGGTTTTATTTCATTTATAACCTCATAAACATTTCTCACTGTATTTTCTTACAGAAGGGCATGATGGGAAACAGACATGGACAGGATGGAAGGCAGTGGCCGGCCACTAACCAATAACCTGCAATCAATCAATCGATAATCAATAATCACTAATAACAAGAGAAGAACAGGAAGAAGAAAAATACAAACCATGCTGCCGTTACACCTGGTGTAACTAGAGCCCAGTGGTTGCTATGGTAACATGAATTCAGCAGTTGTGGTTACCATGGTTACACTGCAGTGGATAGTGGGTGTGGATGGTTACCAAGGTAACAGAAACCCAGTGGTTTCCATAGCAATGAGTCAGAAGACAAGAGCTTTGGTCACAACAATGATGTCATTCAAGTACATGCCATCACTGCCCAGCCCTTCTCTGATTGGTTGTTGAACAGCTGGGCATTATAAGTGCTTTTAAACATTTCTGCTGACAGTTTTGGCTCACATGACAAAATACAAACATTATTTGGTTTGTTTCAACTTTGTCTCAGCCAATGATGTCAGCGTGAACACAAACCAGGTGAACAGCAGCCAATCACAGGTCAGAACACCGTGAGCGCCTGATCAGGACTGAGGATGCGAGACAGACCGATGGAACAGAGTGACGACGGAAACACAGCGAGGTCACGCCAGGATCCAAACAGAAGCAACAACAACATGATGAATCAACAGAAACACACAGATCGAGATAGAGCTGAAGTTCAATAAAATGTAGAAACTGAAATGAAGGCAGGACAGACGCAGAACAACAGTCCAGCGAGACAGAACCAGTCACAGCAGCTGCTCACTGATCCGAACCGGCTCTGCTGGTTTCATTGGTTCAAACAGGCAGAACGTGGCTCCAGCTGCAGCTGACGGCTGACGATGGTCATGACTCGAGTGTTTTAATGAATACAACTTTACTCAAAAAGAAATATGCAGGTCAAAGTTGAAGAAGTGCAAAGCATCATTGTTGGAAATGCTGCACCTCATTACTCACATCAATGAGTTCAATTTAATTACAGGTCAGATCACATCTGCAAAACAGCAAAAAGATTCATTTCAACAAAGTCACAGAAATGAACCGATTCACTCGCAGAGACGAAGTCAGTTCGTGTCAATCTCAAAATAACTGTGGTAAAGCTGGACACGGACACCAGACACAGCTGTGGTGTTTCTCATTATTCAGTGTCTCCAGCTCAAAATAAGACAGCTCACTGAGGGTTTAACACGGTGACTGATGATGCTGATTGACAACCTGAGGTCTCAAGTAGCCGCGGTCACATATAATGTTAAGGCTGCAGTTCAGGACTTTCACATGTAAATGAACGTGACCCACCTGAAGCGATGAGTCTTACATCAATCTGCAGTTTGTCAGGGCTGTAGGGGGACGGACGAGACTCTGGAGTCATAAACATCTCAACAGGGTTTGTGTTTTTACTCTCACTGCCAGAAGGGGGAGACAAAACACCGCAGGTTCAACTGTTAATTTCACACCTAAAAATCGAATTTGTGTAATAACGTTGTCAAGCTCATCTCCAGTTATAAGACTGACACTGCACCTGGCTATAAACTGAAATGTGGTATCCAGCCCAAAGTAACAACAAGAAATACTTAAATACATAATGCAGATCTGATATACTGATCATATATTAGCCAACAACTAGCTCTGAATACTGAATACTGAATAGTTCTGAATATGTGCTTTGGCACATGAAGAGAAAGTGCACACTGATACAACACACCACTGTTCAACTGTAACACACACACACTGGTCTCAACCGGTCGGAACCAGTACAAACCAGTCAGGACCGGTTGAAACCAGTCTCCAAAATTCTCTGAAAAGAGTAAGAAAATGAAACTCATATAGAAGCAACATAATGAACAAGTGAGCAACACAAATCAGTCAGATTTAAAAAGTTTAAAACATGGTTCACCACTTCAGGACAACTGAGGATGATGGGAAGTGTAAGGCTGAGTTACTGGCCATTTCCTTCCATCCCCACTGTGGGAGGCGAGGACAACACGTGTTTCACACGCTAATACGCTACGAATCCACCGCAGACTGAGCACCATGTTCGTGACAGAGCCGAGGTAGAAGTTAAAGAAAGAGTTCAACATTTTGAGAAATCCAGTCTTCAAAACAGCTTGTAAGAGTCAGACGAGTCAGATGGACCAGTTTCATCTAAACCTCCTGCTTGAGATTAGATTCCATTAAAAATGTGACATATTTGACAAATATCACAAAAGCTGAATTAATCAAACTCTTTTGTAAAAATGTGTCAGGGTTTATTTTGTGTGTTTACCAGCAAGACAGAAACAGAAACACTGTTTATGTCGTTAGCTCATATTAGCACGCAGGACGCTAACCTGCCGATTGCACTTCCAACAACTCAAAACTTTATGATTACGTCATGTCATGCTGACCTACAGTACCGTGAACAACAGCTGGTCGGTTTCAAAGTTCAGATAAAGACTAAACACTGCTAGCTTACTTTAGAAATGACATATCAAGCTGTTAGTTTAGTGAAGCACAGAGTTACTGTTCATCATTTAGCTTACGATAAGCATTGAGCTGTAACTTGTATTTGGCAGCTAGCTAGTTAAAACAGAGCAACATCTGAACTGGACACACAGATGAAACTGATGTCCATCTGTAACATGTGACTCTGAGGATTTACTAAAATGTCAGATCGTTCCATTAACCTTCACCTTGAATCTGAACTGTGCCGCCACTGGCTCTGGCTGCGTGGAGGAACAGCGAGCGTTAACCTTTGACCTTTACATCCTCACATGACCGAGGGGTCGCAGGAGAATAAATTATATTTACAAAAACTTTACTCTTTGTTTTCTTCTTGCATCAACTTGCATCAAGCAAACATCAAAAACAAGCCAGACTCATAAACACAGAAATATCCAACAAGAAGTCTGTCTCATCAGTTCATCTTAGCATCAGATAGATTCATCAGAAGAATAAGAAGAAGAAGAAGAAGAAGAAGAAGAACTGTTTTTTTCACTATCAAAACACTTTGTCCAAAACGTGTTTATAGAGACGGAGACACTGGACCACTGTGAGGGGACAGAATAAAAACAACTAATCCGGAGCCTTTGTCTTTTGGGTTCAGTTCAGATCGGCTCCGTCCAATCACTGGATCCATCTCCAACATCCAGGAAACAGGAACCACAGAGACCATCTGACGTGGAGACGTTCGGTCTGGACTCAGCAAAGAGTCCAATCTGGTTTCTGGTTTGACTCCATGTCTCCGTCTGCCTGGAAATGTCTTTGAAAACTTTTTACATCTAACTAAAAAAAAACAAACGAAAAAACACCATCATCATCATCTTCTGGACTTGAGATCATTGTTGTGCTGCAGAAGCTTCTTATTTCACAGGTGATCAAGGCTGCAATTAAGCATTATTTTCATGTTTCAGTTAATTATTAACCACTCAATCAATCATTTAGTTGTCTGGTCAATAATAATAAAGCCCAGGACGTCTTCAGAAGTTTTGTTGTGTCTGACCAACAGTCCAAAACCCAAAGAGACTCAGAAAACCAGCAAATATTCACATCTGAGAGGCCGAACCAGACATTTCTTCTTAAAAATGATCCAAAACACTGGGATCCTTTTTTTAACAAAGAATGTGAACAATGTTGAAGCAGTTTGTTTGTTCATTTAATCGTCTTGTTCTTCCTGCCTTTTACTGGTTTTCCCAGTTTGTCTTTTAGCTGTAATTTCTTAATTTTATGAATTACATGTCGCCTAAAGGATGTGGGGATGTGAGATATTATTCAATATGTGATTTGCAGACAATGTCAAATCTGGAAATGTCGATAAACAGATCTTTTTTGAAAAAAATGACCCAAATGACTAATCAGCAATCACAGTTTGAACTCAGTCAGTTTCAGCTAATCAATTAATCAACTGATCATTTCAGTTCTGTAAGTCAGACATTAAACCAGTGAGTTTCCAAAATAATAAGTACATTTGTTTTTTAGTTTTTACTTTTTTTGTCCCAATAACTCAACATAATGAGACAGGAGGTTAAAACCTGTTTCAGTCCTAATGAAAATAAGATATTATTTTGACTTCTTTTGGGGATGAATACATCTTAAATTCATAAATTAAACAAAACAGAAAATGAATCAATGAAATGTTAATAATTCTATTATGTCTCTATCAAACACTTGAAATATCGCCTGACTCTAGTTTCTCTGCTTCATGTTTTTATGAACTGAATCCTTTTGTGTTTTTGAAAAGTTGATCAGACTGAAGAAACAGAAGAAACAGACAAACTGATGAACCACTGCAGTGAGGTCACAAAACTCTGCAGTACCCAATGTGACCAGCAGAGGGCAAAGAGAGGCTTCAGATAAAATGAGTCCAGACCTCAGAGCACAGGCTGCTGGGAAATGTGGTTTTAGCTCCAGACAGATGATCTGATGGGCAGGTTTGGAGATCTGATGGCAGACGTGACGTCACTGAGGAGTTTTTCTTCAGGGGAAATTTTAAATTTAAAACTTCTGGTTTCTTTTAAGTGCATTAAAAGAGACACATCCGTCTTTTTCTTCACTCATATTTAAAAAATCTCACAGCGTTTCCTCTTCAACAGTCTGACAGTTTGACTTTCTGCTGACGTGTTTCAGGAAACCAGCACAGCTCAACATTATCTTTAATCGTCTTTGATCAGCATCCGCGTCCCAGCTGTTAGGAGGGACCTGAAGACCAGTTCGACTCCAACATGCCTTCCTCTGTGCTTGTTCATCCGTTCCACTCGTGGTTTCAGTGAAATGGATAAAAGTTGTTATTTTTTGGGACATGAACAGAAAAACAGAGGTCAGAGGTCAGAGGCCTGTCTGCTTCATCATATCAGAGACCTGAACTTGGATCCAGATCCTTTCAGCCCTATCGCCACACAACAACACTGATATTTGAAGATTGTATTAAACCCCAGATGATGTCCAACAATAACATTTTTAAAAATCTCACTTTTTACAAAATCTGTGCACAGTTCATGTCAGGCAACATGAAACAGATGGTGGTTTTGGTTGTGTTGATCACAGCTCTGTGACGGGACGTGGATCCTGGTCCCCTGCATTAAAGACCGACGAGCCACCACTTCGACCTCTACGGTCCACATGATGTTCACTGGTTTCCACACGCAGCCCGGAACACACGACACGGGACGACCGACGACGTCAGTGTTTCAACAGAACCGCGTCCATGTCCCATTGGTCCCCATTTCCTCTCCTGTACCAGCATGCTAAGCTGCTTCTTGCATCAACTCGAAACACTGGCGACAGACGTAAACTGTGCAGAGTCAGTCCAGTCTCTCACGACGGGCTTTTTCATTGTCTGTGCAGGAAACTGAAACGTGTTTGTGGGTTGGCATATTCTGACATAAATGAGGATCGTTGCAGATCGTGTGGTTGATCAGATCCTCCCGACTGAATCAGGAGAGGAGTGATGTCTACTGGAAATAAACGGAGGACTGGAGTTGAGCTTTCAGTGAGCGAATCCTGTTTGTGTCTGTTTAACCTTCACCCTCCTGAACGTCAGATACAGATTGAAAAAGTATTTAAGGGGGAAACATGTAGAGAAGCACATAGTGTTGCCAATAACTGAGGCCGTAAAACGCATCAGTTCACAAAACCTATTGAAAACTGGATAAATTATTACAAAGTCAAATGGACACAGTCGAAGCTCAGGAAGTCAGGAGATGTTAGAGTTTGATAAATGTGCTTCATGGTTGATTGTATTCCAAACGTCCAATCAAAAAGCTTCAGACTGTTGATGGAGGTTGTTCTTATAAAATTCACAATTTTGAATGAATAGATTTTGGTTTCAACCAAATTTTGACCTAAGATTTGGTGTCAGTTTTCTGGATATGGAGCCAAACTTCTGTTTTTCCTGTGAGACTTTACAGAGGGAGAAGAGGTTCCTTTCACCTCAATGTGTTACGGCACAGGTGAAGACAGAGACGCCATCTTGTTTTGACAGTGGGGAGGAATCATGCAAACGAACAGCGCAATTTTAAATACACAGAGAGTTCAAAGTGTGTGTGTGTGTGTGTGTGTGTTAAATATCAGCTACTGGTTTTGTTCTGGTTTCCAATGAGGATTGATCTTCATTTAATGAGCCCGCCTTTATCATCGCCGTCCTTCCTTGTCCAATGTGCGAATCACGTGTTTTCCCCCTCTGCTGCGGCCGCTAGCTCCTCCCCCTCCTCCTCCAGACTCTCCACGATTGGCCGGTGGACCTGATGCTCCTCCCCTCTCCCAGCCCTCAACAAGACCTCCATCCAGCGCCGCTGTAGCTCCTCCCCCTCTGCGCTGAAGAACAGGGTCAGATGACTCTGGGAGATCTTGAAGGCGTGGCGTCGCTCCAGGCGGTCACATGACTCAGGAAGAGAGACCTCGAAGCCAATCAGAGGCACGCTGCGCTGCGCTTTCACGTCCTGGTGAGAAAATAATAAACACAGTCCGTTATTTTCTACATGAGGACTCCTCGGAGTGCATCATGGGTATTGTACCATGGCCAAAGGAAACAAACACTGAAAACCATCAGCATCATTTCCTGCCTGCTGTATTCTGATTGGTCAGAATATAGGAGCAGCCTTCATGTCTCAGACAGTCAACCTGAATCTGGGTCAGACCAGAATCACACAGTTTGGAGGCGCCTTTACTCCTAGAAGCTCCTCAAGGACCCCTGAAACCTGCTCAAACCTGCTGACAGACGTCCATCAAACCCAACTTTCAGACCCTCCTCTGTTGTTCATCTTGTGGCTGTGATTAACAGTGCAGACTGCAGGGGGCAGTAGCAGGTGACTAACAGACTGCTGTTTCCTGTCAGAACGTACCTGTGGGGCTCCGTAGATGTAGAGCACCAGTGGTTCGTTTTCAGGGATGACGAACCAGGCTTTCTGCCAGCCGCGCCCCCCCCCTTTCTCCATGTGGTGAAGAAAACTACAAATCACACTGTTCTCTGCTGCCAGGGAGGCCTGTTTCTATGGCAACAAGGGACAGAGAGAAAGAGAGCATCAGTTTCCTGCTCCAACCTTAAAATGAGAGAAAATCAAAAATGTTCATCAGAAAGCTTTACTGATGATGTCACTGTTTCCTGTTGTACCTTTTCATAATATTGATCATGTATATTAATAATATCTAAGACAGAAATCATAGTTCTCTTGTGGTCGTGAAGGCCAAACTGCCCTAAAAAGAAATAAGAAAAATCTGTCACAGTCTGGTCACAGTCAGTCAGTCTGATGTCACAACGACATCACACTGACCTCCAGGATGGAGCGCCTCCTGTGGGTGCTGGTGGTCAGCGTGCCGGGTGAAGGCGACACGCCCACCAGCATGGCGTAGCAATCCACACACACACGGTTGGTTCGGTTGTTGTCGTACGACAGACGAGCACGAAACTCCGAACATTTCCCACAAACCACCTGGATTCAACACGGACAAACAGTCAGGCGGTAAAACATCAGCAGCTGTTGAGGACAAACTTCACACTGAACGTGCGAACGTGTCCACAGGCTTCACAGTGGAGCCAGAGCTGATTACGGATGTTACAAACTCAGGATGATGTGATGAACGTACGTGTCCGCAGGCTTTGCAGTGATGTCGTCTCTTGGTGATGGAGTTGAAAGGCTCCTGACACTTCATGCACAGAGTGACTTCCTTCTCTCTGATCGGGGTTGGAGCTCTCTTTCCCAGCTCCACACAGCTCTGACACACACACACACACACACACACACACACACACACACACACACACAGTTAGAATCCTGCTGTCTCTTCTGGGAAACACCTGGAAAGCTTCAGAAGGTTCAGATGCTTTTTCAGATAATCTGAGCCTGAAAGAAAACGAGTCTGTGACGAGTGTGATGTTACCGGAGAGTGAGGCGGGGTGGACTCGTCGTCTCGTAGTGAACAGCTGAGATGTCTGAAGCTCTCCACCGTCTGCTCGTGTCTCTGAATGGTCGCCTGGATGGCCTGACCACACACACACACACACAGATGATGATGGTGAAGTGAAGCCTGTTGTTTCTCTCAGCAGAGAAGCTCAACACTTCCTGCAGATGTGTCACATCAAAAGTCTAACTACGGGAGAGATTCTGCGCTGTAAGTTTCTGCAGTCTCTCTCAGAAAGTTTCGTGAACATCAGCTCGGGGAGAAACTCCAGACAAAGCAACTTATGAACTTATGATTAGAACCGTTAACACTGTTGTGTATATTTTGGATTATGTGCACTCATCCTGACTTTGTCATGGATGAAGTTCTGTCTTAACTTCTCTAACAGCCAGAATCACAATGAACATGCTCAGAAATCTGCTCTGCTGCACCTGTAACCCAGCAGTGATGTCACAGGTCCTGCAGTCACCTGCACATCACTGCGGGTTTACAGCTGCAGGCCAGAGGCTGTTCAATTACAACGACTGTGTCTGAGGTGCAGCTGCAGAGACGAAGCTTCAGCATGAAGAACTGACCGTCTGTCCTCTGCTGTTTACCTGTATCCAGTCTTTCTTCTCATCCTCGGTCCTGCAGAGACAGTCATACAGAAAGGAAGTCAGAAAACAGCACGTCTGTCCAGCGACATGCACCTCAATGCTGGAAGCAAGCGCGCAACAAAGACACTCGGGACTCTTAATGAATGAGTCTAGTTCTGGTTCTGGGTCTGGTTCTGGGTCTGGTTCTGGTTCTGGGTCTGGTTCTGGGTCTGGTTCTGGGTCTGGTTGTGGTTCTGGGTCTGGTTCTGTGCCTGGTTGTGGTTGTGTGTCTGGGTCTGGTTCTGGTTCTGTACCTGGCCTGCAGCTCCAGGGACCTCTGTTTTCCAGACACCAGGAATGTCCTGGGAACGGCAGCACTGCTGGTCTCTTTCAGCTGGACAGAGGGAGACAGGTGGACAGTAATCAGACTCAGGAGGAGACACTGGACATCCATTCTGTGTGTTTATCGGCTGATGATGTCTCACCTCCATACCGTCCACATCGATGCGAGCACGGACGCTGTACTTCTGACCAATCAGACGCAGCTTCGGGACGCAGTACAGCAACCGGTCATTAAACTGCAGAGACAGACAGACGTCCTTCTTACGGCTTCATCAACAATACAGTGGAGCAGGACAGAGAAGAAGACAGTAGAGTACCAGTATGAGGTATCTGTCCTGCGTGGTCCCGTTCTTGTTGGACAATTTCAGGATATGTCCTTCTTTAATGAGCTCGTTTGTTGGGTTAACAATGTCTTCTTCTCCTCCCAACAGCTCGTACACCTTCAACAGCTTCCTCATCCGCTCCTGACAGACAGACAGACAGGCAGGCAGACAGGCAGATTGACAGACAGGCAGGCAGACAGACAGGCAGATTGACAGACAGACAGACAGACAGGCAGGCAGGCAGACAGGTGGAGTTAGGAAACACTTGACAGTTATTGTATCACTCCTGATAACATGAGACAGTTAAATCACTTCATTGCTTTGTTTCCATCCACCTGTTTTTATGAGCATTTTCAATCGGTCCATAAAATCAGAGTGTAAACATCAGTGATTCAATCAAAAAGACTAAATATTGCCAAATATTTTGTTTTATATTTAGCTGAGGTGGAAGTTAATGAAAAAGACAAGAGAAGAAAAGTCTGGAGCAGAGAAGTGAAGCTCTGTGGTTCAGATGATGATGATGAGGATGATGATGACATGAGTTGTCGTCCATTTGCTTATTCTCAGTATTTGCTTCTTTCCATCCTCATCTTATTTCTCACCACGTGTCAGCTGCGTGTAAACACCGTGAACCGACACACTTCAGCAGCAGCCTTCTTTAATCAGTGACAGTTAATTAGAGACGACAGCAAACATCCTGCTGGGAAGAGCTGAAACCAGTCTGAACTACACCAGTCCAGATTTCTGATTCTCACGTCGTCAGCGTCAGAGAGGCTGACAGAGGGTCAGGAGCACAGGCAACTCTCTCCTCTCACACCGGGACTATATTCTCACAATATCATGACTTCCCTCAAATATTCCTTTATTCTTCCAGGAGACACCAGAGAGACCTGAGCTATAAAATATGAGATAAGGGCGAGCAGGGTGAAGGTCTGGTAAAATGCAATGACAGAAGATAAAGCATGATTTTAACTCCAATAAATAAAAGAATCAAACATCAAATCACTGATTTTCTATTATCATTATTGTCTTCAATTAATCCTTTTTCTGAGGATGATATTTCCTGACAGGCTGTTTCCCACAGCGGAGACAGTGAACACACGAAGCAGCAGTTTGTGACGAGTTTCAGGCACTTAATGAGTTTAATTAAAGATGAAGTGAGTGTTAATGACAGACTGACAGAGTTTGATGTGGTCTGAGTCACACGGATCTGACTCTGAGTGCGTGTGTGATGTGAACTGTGGCAGACCACGATGACCACGGTGATGGCGGCTGACAGCTGTCGAAGCTCTCTTACCATCTTCCTGATGGCAGCGTTGGAGTGTTCGGCTGCTGTGGCGATCAGCTCCAGAGACTCTGCAGAGAGACGAGAGACGTGTCTCCTCAGAAATCAATGCTACGAGTGTGCAGGAGGCAGTGAACACATCATCACCACATGGAGGCAGCAGAAGGCTCTGTGCTTCCAGGAAGTGCCTGAACATCCCAGCGTGATGTCAGGTGTGAAGGCAAACAGGCCAAAACTCTCCCACAGACTCAAGACTCATAAAAAGACCATCTATGAAGTACAATAATGACGTTTCTACATTATTACCAGTATTATATGATGAAGATTTTTATACATAGAAAAGTCATCATTGAAGTTAATAAATGGTCTTTTGGGAGCATCTTCAGCATTCAGGTGTCTGAAACAAAAAAGGAGGAGAAATTACAGAAAACAACTCGTTGCTGCTGATTTTTCTCCTGTGATCTCAACATCAACTTGATTTGTCGTGAGTTTGGATGAGGAGGGTTTATTGTGCTGTTAGATGCTGCTGGGTTTACATACATGTTACATGTTTGATTAGTTGCTGATTCATGTGCGAAACATGATACTGTGTCCTCTTCCCTGTGTGTTTTTATCACAGATGTGGTACAGTTCTACAACCCTGATCATAGAAAAGTTGGGACGCTGAGAAAAAACCCAATAAAACAGAATGCAATCCTCTGCCCCACCACATGCAGCGACCAGCGTCCATGTTCACTTGTGTTTGTGTCCTGAAGTTCAAGAGAAGATATTCTGGTTTCGTTCGATGATTCCTGATCGGGAACACAACCAGCAGAGTCGTCTTTTGTTTCCACTGTCCTCGGTCCACTTTGGGGACGATTACAGACAATTAAAGGAGCACAAGGATGAAGCGGAGCAAACTAAACTGAACGACTAGAAAATGGTTGGATGAACTGGTCTTTTGGTCGTCTGACCGGCCTGTGTGGGCCCCTGCAGGGACCTGGATTTACAGGAACTCTGAAAGAAAATCAATAACAATATCAGCTGCCGTTCCTCTACACCTGATTTCACTCTCCAGACCAGAGTCGGAGTCACCCAGTGAGATACACTGAGGTCACGAGGATCTTCCAGTCCAGTTTCTGTGAAGGACTAGATTACAGTTCAATGAGCTCCTGCAGAGGAAAACAGCTGAATGGAGGCAGGTCAGCCTGTGAGCGACTCTGCTATTAAAATGTGTGTTTGTTTTACGTACTCTGGGCGTCCCTGCAGTCCGGGGCGTCCTCAGGCAGCCGGTGGAGATAATCTTTGAGCAGCAGCTCGTAGCGAGGGATCCTCTGAACCGGCTCCAACATGTGGTGCTGCAGAGTGAGGTTTCCACAGCGCTCCTCCCTCTGCACAAACACAACAACACAAATATAACAGAGCAAACAACAGCAGGCGGCAGACTGAGCTGCTGCGGCATCACTGAAGCTGGACCTGAATCTCCTGGACGATGGTCTTGAACTGAGTCGATCTCTCCATCCAGGTGTTCACCAGCTCCATGGCTCGGTCAAAGTTCTTCACGTACTCGCCGTACATCTTCAGGAAGGGAGCCAGCTTCTGCAGGATGTCCCCGATCCGAGGGTTCGAGTCCCTGCAGACAAGACAAGGATGAAGTCAAAGCACCTCCTGAAGGGGAGAACCAGCAGGAGAAGAAGAGGAGAGGCCTCCTCACCACTCCTCCATCCGTTTCTGCAGCGCCGGCAGCAGAAACTGCTGATGGAAGCAGTAGATGGAACAGATGTTGGAGAAGATTCCCTGAACTACGTCACAGGGGAAGGAGGAGCGAGAGCGAGCCTCCTCCAGCAGTCGAGCACAGAAAACCTGCAGGAGGAAAAAGAAACAGTGAACAGTCCTGCAGAATAACTGTGCGGTTTCCAGGTCGAGGGCTCACGGCAGGTGTCTCACCTGGTCCAGGAGGTGGAGCTTCGAGACGTAGGCGTTCTCTGTGTGCAGCAGCTCGTTGGCGATGTTGAAGACCCTCTGCTGGACTGACAGCTGGACGGAGAGAAAGCCAACGTCACACATCAGACAGCAGCTTAACAAGGATGAAACTTTAGTTCACTGGTGATTCGGAGCAGATCGAACGCTTCAGGATGTTATTCTTCGGTCTCGGCTGTTGGTGAGTCCTAAATGTTCTGCACATCTACACAGGTGTTTTCAGTTATTCTGTCTGAGTGATGTTAACTCACAGGTTTCATGGACGTCAGTATTTATTCACTCAGCCTGTTTCTGTTTGCACTGTCATCCTATTTTCTTTCTATCAATCCACTAACTTTTCCACCAGAAAAACCTTCATTTTCATTCCAGCGTTTCCACTCAGATTTCACTTTAGACAACTCACTGTTTTATTTCTTCTTTTGCAGCTTCTCATGTATAATTGTTACATCTTTGTTTCTTTTTTAAAAATCTATATTGCAAAAACTGTCTTTTTTGGGCCATGATGTGATTCTTCTCCTGATTGATAGGAGTCTTATTTTGTACAATCTGACCTCCTAGCTGTAGGGGGAGCTGTGTTTTGTCCATCGTTGCATTAATAAACCTGTCCTGTATCTCTGCCTGTCTTCCTGTCTCACCTCAACAGAGTCCTGTCTGTCTGTCTTGGGGGGGGGCAGCACCAGTGTCAGCTCGGCCTCCTCCTCCAGGTCACTGTCTCCCTCCTCGGAGAACTCCCGCCTCCTCCTCGCTCCGCCCCGTGCCTCCCCCTCCTCCCCCTCCCCCTCTCCTCCCTCCCCTGCGTAGGAGGACGAGCTGGAGAGGCGGGGCAGGAGGGCAGGGCTGCAGGGGTAAGCCACGCCCCCGTCATCCACACCAGCGAAGCAGAGCTCCTCGCTGTGTGATGGAGAACTGATGCTGTCGATGCCGCTGTCACGATTGGCCAGTTTCCCGTCCGTCTGCGAGGAGGGGAGGGACAGACGCTCAGAGGGGAGCTCTGATTGGTCAAGCAGCGGCGGCTGCTGCTGTTGCTCCCTCATCTCCACAGCAACCACGTCGTCCTCCAGGTGTTTCTCTGAGGCGCTGTAACCCGACTCCATAGAGAGACGCTTCTGATGGAGGTCGTCACGACACGCCGCTGCCAACTCTTCATCATCATCATCATCATCATCATTATCGTGGTCATCATGTAGATTGCTGTCTCCCTCCTCCCCTTCACCCCCTAGTGTGATGTCACCATGACCTTTGAGCTCAGAGGGCGGCTCCTCATCAGGAGGGGGAAGAGCAGGCGATGATGATGATGATGGTGGTGATGAAGGTCGGGAGGAGGAGAGGGAGGAGGTGGGGTCAGGGAGGCGAGGACACAGGGCCCCCCCAGTGATGTCAGGAACCACGATGATCTGCTCCCTGCACAAACACACACAATAAAAGATAAAATGTTAGTCAATCAGGTAACAATGACATCAGACATACTTTGACCAATCAGAACTCACCGCTCAAACTTCTCAATGAGTGACAGGACACAGGTGGGGGAGGCTGTGCCGTCGCCATGGGTGGGCGGACTCCGCCCTCCCCGAGGGTCCGCCGGGAGGGGTCTGCAGGGCGGGGGAGGGGGAAGGGGTTTGTCTGGAGCCCGTGGGCGTGGCCTCAACACCCCCGCCTGTTGCTGGAGGTGGGGGGGCTTTGGGGGGACTGTGGGGGGGGATCAGAAACTCATTAATATCTTGGACGATTGGATAAAATGATATGAATCTTTGAATCTAAATAAAGTTTGTCACCCTGAGGTTTGGGTCCGGGCAGCGGCGGTCGGCTCTTGCTCGGTGGTGTTGTTGTGGTAGCCGGCAGCTCCGGTGGTCCCGTATCGTTGACCAGCAGCAGCCCGTTAGCAGAGCCGCAGCGCTCCGACAGCGGAGCTCCTCCCTCCAGAGAGGCGGGACCCGATGAGGAGGAGCTGGGCCCCGGATCAGAGCTCGGCTGCTGCAGAGCGTCAGCGTCCAGCGCTCCCTGGTGGCCGCACGGCGAGCAGGACGGCTCCAGAGAGAGACTCTTAGTCAGCAAGCTGGGACTGGAGGAGGAGGAGGGACCTGATGGGGACAGGGAGGACAGGTCAGAGTGGTGATCACATGGCACACAGGCCACACCCACATACTGCCAAAATAAAAGCATTTTGATTTTCATGTAAATACAAACAAATCAAACAAGTGTTTTTGGTTTTCAAAGAAGAAACATGTGCCTGCTCCTCCTTGTTTAATGTGTGTTTCTCCGCAAGGTTATGAAATGATATGGAAATATAATAATGTCACGTGGAATTTGCAATAAATTGAGTAACTGATCAATATTATAAATAACATTGTAAAGAAGTTTAATGAAGATGGTACATCAGTTTTATATTTGAAGGAGATTCAGCAGAACTGAGACAGACAGACAGACAGTTTGTGGATGGCTGGATGAAATCAGCTGATTGTAAAAACAGCCTCCTCCTCCTCCACACACACACACACACACACAGTAATAGCTTCCACATGAGGTCTCTGGCTGTCGTAGCTGGACAGAAATAAACTCCACATGGAGGACAGACAGACATGTTTGTGGTCTGTGACAACTGCAGCTCATTGGCTGAATCTTGTGCCTCCTGACAGTCGATTGGCTAAAAGGGATCGTTGAAAACCACTGTGTCATATTGAATGAATGACCTTCATTTCTCTCTGTTATGTGAAAAAAAAAAAAGATTTTTATTTTGTTGAACTTTGTTGCAGCTACTACAACTCCCATGAGGCTTTGGGCCGGCACCAGTGGCTCAGTGTTTCCCAATAACACACACACACACACACACACAGATGTAATGTTGGAAAAAAAACGTCCAGTATCAGGAATCATGTTATTGGTTGGTTCTGCTGCTCGTGGTGCTCAGTGCAGAGAGTGAGAAAGTCTGCACATCTTCACAGCTTCACAGTTGAGGAGTGACTGTCTCTCACAGTCTGTCTCTGCGTCCTTCAGTCTGTCTGTCTTCAGTGGACCATACGCTCACCTCAGAGTCTGCGGGACACGTTGTCGATCAGTTAGCTTCTGTATGTCAGCTGACACACGCCGCTCTGTGTTCTGACCTGCAGCTGAGTCACAGTTCGGTTACGGCCGGCAGCGGTGGCGGCGGCGGCGGCTCGCTGGTCCAGTTTCACATTCACACTCTGAGCAGTGAACTGTGGGGGTTCTGATGGTTTCTGCTGAGTCACTGTTTTCTTCCTGCTCTCAGGCTGATTAATTATTCATGAGCATCAGAAATGTGTCAGATCATCAATACTGCAGAAACAACAGCAGCATCTGCTGTGGATAAAGTTAGTGATTATTCATGTTATTGATTATTCATTGCCTCGACTGATTATCGACACACTGTGCGTTGAATCATTCAGAGGATTCCTCTTAGACTGCAACCCTCAAACCAGCAGATCAACATCCTCTCTGACCTCTGACCTCAGAGGAAACTGGAGACTTGATTGGTCGATGCAGCTCTGTGGGGAATATTTTCTGTTTAAATGAGTCCAACTGGAAATATTTACTGATCCAACAGCAGAAATGAGGAAGCAACAACACCAATAAACCAGATTTACTCCAAAAATAACACTAATAATATTCAACAATACTAAAAAAATAAACAATAATATTATGATATCAACAGCAATGGGAGCTGTATGTGTGTGTGCGCGCGCGTGTGTGTGTGTGTGCGTGCGTGTGCGTGTGTGTGCGTGGTGTGCGTGTGTGTGTACAGATGTGAGCATGATGGCAGAGGTCATGGGAAAATATCAACAGGCTAATTTAAAGCAGATGGTGTGTGTGTGTGTAGTCTATTTATAAAGCTCTATTAATATCAGTCGTCTCAGTCATTAAACCGAGTGTAAATTAAGCCTGTCTGTTGTCAGTGATTCGGTTTGTGCAGCTCAACCGACCAAACTACGTTACCCAGAATCCTTCCAATAACATGAAGTCTCTCTCTCTCTCTCTCACACACACACACACACACACACACACACACACACACACACACAGGAACAACCCCCCTCTGACATATTTCTTCTTGAAATGGGAACAGAGTTTGGCCAGAAAAGACCAGGATCTACATTCCTCAGTCATTCAACCCTGGAAACTGGAAGCAAGGCTAGCAGTTTCCCCCTGCTTCCAGTGTTTGTGCTAAGCTAGGCTAACCACATACTTAAAAAGTGACATCTGTCTGAAACCAGAAGGATGTTGGACTGTTCCTTTAATACATCCAGTTTGCAGCACCACTGTCACCTTCACAGCTCTCTCACACACACACACACACACACACACACACATAGTGCTACAGACCATCAACATGTCAGCAGCAGCTGCAGCAGAGACTCAGAGTCTCTGCACAGAACAGAATCAAACAGAGCAGAAACATTCAACTGTTGTTGTGCAGCAGGAAAAATACTCTATATGCAGAAAACACACACACACACACACACACACACAGGAGGTTCTGTAGTTCTGTGAATGGTTCAATCATCACTGAGGAGCGTCTGCTGGTCTGAAGACCTCTGAGCTGGTTCAGGGTCGACACTGACTCGGGTTGAGGGGCCTCGGTGGTCACTGAGTCCTGCAGGTCAGTTAACTGGTTCCAGTCATCGATGGTTGATGTGGTTCGTCTGTGCCTCGGGGAGGTTTTAGGGGTCTTCAGGTTTTGGTCTGTATCTGGACTCATGTGCTGATGTGGATCCTTGCTCACGGGTCAAACCTTCAGGTGCGTCTGAACGATCTGATCTAACTTCTTCATGTTCTGCTGCCGTTTGATCCAGATCAGACAGCAGATACAGATCGGACCTGTCTGTCTGTCTGTCTGTGATACTGACAGACAGACAGACGTGATGAAGCAGCTGCACAAACACAACAGAACCAAAAGCAGGAATCACCTTCAGCATTAACAGGTTAACCTGTGTGGAGGGGGTGTGTCTGCCTGCCTGCCTGCCTGCCTGTCTGTCTGTCTGTCTGCCTGCTTGCTGTTTGCCTGTCTGTCTGTCTGCCCGCTGTCTGCCTGCCCGCCTGTCTGTCTGCAGAAACAAACCAACACACACACCACCTCCATCCTGCTGTTCATCCAGCCCAGCCTCCACAATCAATGGATTAAGACTCAATCAATAAAATTACACACACACAGACACACACAAACAGAAACACACACACAGCTCCTGGCTGGATTCTGTTTGATTAAAATCGGATCATTGGTGATCGATGATGCTGATCAGCTGATCCCGGAGCAGCAGAGACGCAGTCGCCCATCATGCAGCCGCACGAGCCCACATTCACTGCGGCGAGATGTCGGTCAGTGTGTGCGCGTGCACGGCAGCCTGTGTGAGCGCGCGTATGTCATTCCCAACCCCCTTCATCATCTTCTTCTTCATCATCATCAGATTTATTCTCATTCCTGTTCTTTATAAAACAATAAGGATGCTGTGTGGCGGCGCGCGTGCACGTGACGGGCAGGTGTGTGTGTGCGTGTGTGCGGGCGGGCGGGCGCGTGCACAGTGCAGGTGCACAGATGTGGACAGATGTGTGTGGACACACTCACCTCTGCTCAGGCTGCTTCTGTCCATGTACATCGCGCAGCAAAACACAAAACCGGTCATTAAAGAGAATGTTGGTGCGGAGAGACGACGGCTCTCCCGGTGCACGAGGAAGAAACCGGACCAGACCACACACACACACACTCACACACTCAGCCCGAACCACAGCAGAACCGGTCAGACACACCGACACACCGACCGACCGGACCCACACCGACTGACAACCGACACACTGCAGCTGCAGGACGGAGAAGTAGGTTAGATCCGCTCGGTGAGATCCACAGGGCTGCCCGGTGTGAGAGAGAGGCGGGCGGGGACACAGAGAGAGAGAGAGAGAGAGAGAGAGAGAGAGAGAGAGAGAGAGAGAGAGAGAGAGAGATGTCTCCATTTTGGTTTCCTTGACAACAAATTAAGAAAAAAGAGAGAGAGGGTGGTCAGGAGACAGTAAATGTGTAAATTTGATTAGACTGACAGAAGAAACATGATCACATGATCTCAGTCACATGGAACCTCCACACAGACACAACATACATGTGGACATCAAACTGTCTGTCCTTCACATGAGGATCATTATAATATCACTTATTGATCAGGTATTGACAGACTCCTGTGTCCTGATCATTTCCAGGAAGTTTCCTCAAAAGAACTATCGAGCAATTTTGAAGCTAATTGTAACGCGCAGCCATCTTGGCAGCAGTGACTAGTTAATCCAAACATGCTGCTGAATGAAGCCTATTTAATGAAACATGCTAGCTAGCACCGAGCTAGCTGGCTAACCCGGCGGTACCGGCCGCTTCGGCACCAGTTACAGTACTTTAATAAACCGGCATAACGTTATATGTGAACATTTCAGCCTCCAGCCGATCACAGTCAGTCAGTTTCTGGAGTTTAATAAACTTAAAATTTCTGTTTTAGCGATAATATTAATATAAATAATGTTTGAGTTTGTCAAATTTTATGTTACTGTTGAGCTTCAATAACCAACTCCAGCTGAACCAATAACAACATCTGGGTTAATGTTATTTCTGGAAACATTCAGAAATGAGACGTTAATATTTTGAAGTTACAAAAACTCTGTTGTATTTTTCCACAGTTCAGTTAAAGATCACAAGTATTAACACCATAAACTATAACACTTGTTACGTTTTGACTTCAGCAGCTTTAATAACTGAAGCTACCAGACGCTAACGTTAGCATCGTTAGCTTAGCTCAACCTCCACCGTCTCCCCCCGGAGAAACTCGTCCCGGACACCCGAGAGAAACACAGTCAACACGGCAGCACAGTCAAACTCCAGCCAACAAGCAGCTCCACAAACACCAGAACAAACTCACCGAGAAAACAGCGCAGACATCCCAGGCTAGCTGGCGGCCTTTAGCCCGATGCTAATTCATTAGCTGGATACTTACTAGTAAAGGAAAAAACAGTCTGTTAGTACAATTATCAGAACAGGAGCCGAGTTATTTATCCAGTATTTACATGAAAAATGATCCGAAAGGCAAAAAAGTTGGACATTTTAACATGAGGTTCAAATGTAATTGACTCCCTTTTGGAGCCTGCTCCTAGTGTTCATTCGAGGAACTGCACTTCGTGTTGGCTTCATGTTTCAGACTTCCAGCAAACTGACCTGAGATCATTCCTGAAGCTCAGCGGAGCGTCTGCAGTCGACTCAGTGTTAAACTGTGAAGTTTCAGCTGACGTTCTCTGATCCAGTTCCAACCGTTCAACTTTGAACCAAACTTCTGTTTCTATTCTGAAGTTTTAACAAGAACTTTGTTTTGCTACATGCCCGTTTATTCCAGCTTGTTATCCTCTTTATTGTGAAGTCGACACTGAAATCAACATCAGTCAGGTTCGTGACAGCAGCTCTCCTCAGATGAATCAACACTTCAACTGATGGATCACAGAAATTCAGTGTTTCCTCTTTATTGTCACACAGTCGACTCACCGAGCAGGTACAGCATCATTCTATTGAAGTTGTCTCCACCTGCTTTAACTCCACCTCCATCCTCCACCACAGTGAGTCTGAATTACCTCCACCTGGTCCTGGCTCATCTCAAAACCTGCTTACCAGCCACACTAGACCCCTTCTGAGTCACCTCCCACCACAACAGGAGTATGGAGGACACCACCTCCACCGTACTGCGCTCCACCTCCTCCCACCTGGACACACTGCTCATCAACTTCAGTTCAGCTTTCAGCACCATCGTCCCCTCCCAACTGATCACCAACCTCCTCGACCTGGACGTCAGCACCTCCCTCTGCAACTGGATCCTGGACTAACCAACAGACCACAGTCTGTTAGACAACCACACCTGCTCCACCTCACTTTGAACACTGACGTCCTACAGGGCTGCGTGCTGGGTCCTCTCCTCTACCTCCTCTTCACCTACGACTGCACACCTGAACACGGCTTCAACACCATTATCAAGTCTGCAGATGGCACAGCGGTGGTCGGTCTCATCAGTATAAACACTGGGTCGTCCAGCACCGGGCGTGGTGCATAAACACAACATCATCGTGGACTTCAGGAAAAAACATTTAATCTGTCACCTCTGCTCTAAATATAGAGATTTAGTTACACTCCGAAACATTTATAAACTCTTTTAGTCTGGACAGAGGTTTCATGTGGATGTAACTCAGGTTCTAACAGTCACCTGACGACAGAACATCAGGACTAATCCTGCAGGACACCTGAGATAAGCCCCGCCCCCTCACACTCTCTATGAAACAACATAAGAAAAAACATTTAATCTGTCTCTGCTCTAAATATAGAGATTTACCTCCAGCTTGCTCTGAGAGCCTCGACCATCTGCTGCCACACACACACGGTGTAACTCACAAACTTTAATGTCTCAAAGGATAAATTCAGGGTGTCACACGCTTCGCTCCCTGTTTCTGTCAGAGCTGGTCAGTCAACATCAAAGGTCAAAGGTCAAATTCAAGAAATGATCATTTCTTGAATTTCTAACGATTCAAGTCGCTGCTCTTCAGGCTCTGCAGCAAAACAAGCGCTCCTGATCAGAAGACAGCAGCGACACAAAGTTGATCTAACTCCACCCCACAGCTGGGTCACGACATGATGAACAAAAACAAACATACCCCTGTTATTGAGCTGCTGATCCTGCAGAGCACACAGACAGACAGGGTGATCAAAACGAACACACACCTCACAGTCCACAATGTCTAAGCTTGAATCAAACACACCCACACCAGTCAGTTTTTCATAAGACAAACCCATGCCAGTTACTGAAGAAGGAGGACAAGCAGAGTCACAGCTGTAGAACAACAAATCAAACGCACTCTCAGGTTTCTAAGCGGTCATTGATGGAGACAGTTAAAGTCCACCCAGCTCTCTCTGCCTGAGGCGGAAAAATAAACACACAAACACTTCGACACATCTGAGCGAAGGAAACAAACACACCCTGTTATCATCTGGCAGGGGAGGAGATAAAACTACAGGCTGACCTCTGACCTCTCACACACGCACACACACAGACATACACACACAGCTCCCCTCCCCCAGAGCAACAGTGAGCGACCCAGTGACCTACAGAGATACAAGCTCGCTCGTCCATCCCCCCAGGACGTGTGAATGGAGAGAGAGAGAGTGTGTGTATGTGTGTACAGAGTTCAGCTGTTCGTCTGGTTGAAACTGGAGAAGAGAGGATGTTAACAGTTCTGTGATGTAGCCGACAGACTTATTTATTTACATAAGTATATTTTTGGGGGGACACTGTGTTTGTCTTGACTGGACAGTAGAAGACAGGAAATGAGGGCAGATATGAGACGTACGCCTGGTAATAAAAGTCCCAGCTGGACTCAAAGCAGCGACATTGCGATGATGCTCTGCAGGTCACAAACGGCTCCGAGCTGACAGGAAGTCACATCTACTCAACATACAAATACCAACATTTCCAGTTTCAAACAGGAGAAGAATTAAGTTCTCAGTGGAAACACTAGAAACAACCAGTCAGAATCCTGTTTCCATCCACGTCCATCAGACTCACAGAATATCTGTGTGAATGTATGAGTTCATCAGTCATGGTCAAAAACGTGTTTCCTCACAGCGACCTTTGACCTTTGACCAGCAAACTCTAGTCAGTTCATCTTTAAATCCAAGTTTGAAGAAATCGCTCCAGGTGTTCCTGAGACATCACGTTCACGAGAAGAGGACGGACAGATGGACGCCCTGCGAACACGATGTCTGGGGTCCTAACGACAGTAGAGACAGTAGAGGAGCTGTTCCAGGATCAGCAGGACTGTTGTTATGTTTCACTCTTCATTCCTGTTCAGCAGCTGAACCGGTCGTCTATTTTTAACCTTCAGCTCTTCATTCATATCTGCTCATATCTGCTCGCCACGCTGACTCACTAAACCGTGTCCAAAGGCACACGTGATCTTTCAGAAGAAGCTCAGTTTCACATGTGACATCGTTCACACGTTTGGTTTGTTCAACATTTCTGAGCTGAAACATGATACCGTTCATTGGAATCAGCATATCTTCTGCTACTAACATTATTAAGATGGTCCAGTTCCACAATCCTGGACCAGGTCTTCATCAAACGTGTATCCATCTGACTGTTCAACCAGAAGCAGGAGCTCCCTGGTTCACGTGTCTGTGTGCAGATTAAACATTGTGTTAGACTGTTTCTTCATGCTGAGCTAAGAGAACCATTTCCTGTTCCTTCTTCACCTCACAATCTAAAGTCTGGCATCATTTACTTTGTCTGTCCACTCAGCTTTTTTATGTTTCCAACCATCAGACATAATGAAACATCACAACCTTGAACAGCGACTGAGTTGAATGAGTGCAGGTGGAGACTGACGGTTTGTCCCTCTGGGCTCAACGTAGCACAATGTGTTCATACAAACCCGACTCGACCCGACAAGACTCGGCTCGACTCGACTCCTGACGCCAGCTCTTCATGTCACCTGCTCTCTGCTTCACGTCTTGCAGGGTTGTGAACTCACAGGTTGTTTTAGCTCCACTCGACTCGCTCTGTGGCCTGAAAGCAGCCAAACACCAAATATTGGAAAATGCAAAGTACTCAATTACTTCGAGGTCCAGACCAGAACACAACACTCAACCCTCCCAGCACCCAGCAGCTTTCAAATCGAGAGCCCGAACAGAAGAATGAACCTTTCAGAATAAAGTCCTTCCACAGGTGCAAATGACTATAAAACAAAGTCTGAACTTCAAATGAGTCACTGGCACCGAAGAGAAGTCAGAGTTTTTCTGTTCTCACTCCTCGATTTCTTCTCTTTTTACAACCTTTAAAAAAGGTCTGTCTGTCTCTCTCTCTCTCTCCCTCTCTCTGTGTCTCTCTCTCTGCCACGTTGTCTGTGGTTTCCTGCCTTGCTCTCTCACATGACAACTCAATATTGAGCTGAACACACACACTTTAACTAATACACAAACACACACACTGCTTTTTATAAATTGACTGTTTATCTTATTTTTCAGCTTCATGAACAAACATTGGATTTCAGTGATGATGTGATGTCATATCCTGTCACCCGACAACACACACACACACACACACACACAGAGTTGTTGTTGTTGTGAGTTGTGAAGTTTTTAAAATAATAAATGGAGCCTTCAGAGTTCACGAGGTCCTTTTGGAACCAACGTTCTCCAACATAAACAATCAACATATACGTAAGGTGAATAAACTTGTCTTTCACCAGATTACACACATTCTGGCTTTTACTAAAGTAGGATTTTAAATTCAGGACTTTAATTCTTTAGTGTTCAGAGTTATATTTTTACACTGTGGTATTAGTACTTTTATCAGAATCAGAATCAGCTTTATTGGCCAGGTATATATTTCATATCTCTGTACTTACATGATAGACCAACAAGACCAGGAGAACAGAGGCGTTTTCCTAAAAATCTGAGATGTATATACGTATATACATATATATGTATATGTATATACATATATATATATATATACGTATATATATATATATATGTATGTATATATATATATATACGTATATATATACATATATACATATATATAGCCAAGTGCAAAATACGCAGAAATATTGCAAAGTATTCAGAGATATGTGCAGATAAATACAATATACAGCATAGACAGGACAAGAGGTAGGTGGATATGGAAGAAACTGTTCATGTGTCTGGTTGTTTTGGCGTGCAGAGCTCTGTAGCGCCGACCAGAGGGGATTTTATTGAAGTAAAGTAATCTGACTACTTCTCCCACCACAACATGCTCCAGATCCACCTTCTCTCAGGAGTGTTTGTGCTTTTAAATGTCCCATCAAATTCACCTTTCTTTTATCAAATCAGCTGAATGTATTTATGCTGACTGACACTCTGTCAAGTCCAGGTGATGAAATGTCCAAGCTGAAAGACGCACGTCCTCCTGGTTTGATGATTTCCACCAGCCCAGACTGTTGATGTGCTGTGATTCACAGAGAGAATTTGAAATGCTCTGCTCACTCATGGGGAAACTTTTCCCCATTTGAATCACTTGGTTTTATGATAAATGGTAAGACTCCTTAACCTAAAGGGTTGTTAATAGAGTTGATCTCTGGGAGAAGAGCTGATGTGTTTCTGACCACAAAGTTATTCATTTAATGTCCCTCCTTCCACCTCCTGCTCCTCAACACAAACTCTGCTGACAGATTTCATCACTGCATTGACACAAGAACCAAAAACTAGTTACCTTCAACAACGCACATAAAAATGTACCTGACCTCAAAGCACCTGTAAAAATCAGGAAGGGCAGCAAAGTCCCAGCATGCTTTGGTTAAATGACAAGACCAGAGACACAGACAAGCCAAAAAGAAATGAAATCAAATTATGAAATGATGTCCACTTATCAAAAAGCAGGAAAAGACCTCAGGTCCTCCTGCTCTTCTTCATCATCATCATCATCACAGCATCATCACCTGACAAACTGAAGCCAGCTCCATCATCTGTGAGCAATTTCTGTCCTTAAACTGTCCTTCTGTCCAAAATAAATGAAATAAAGTTCCGGCCTGGTCACGTCACCAGCCACCCTCCAAACTCAAACCCTAATTTCCACTGGTCAAATCAAAGCCATCGTCGAGGAGCTTCAGATCTTATGCCAGATTTCAGAGGTTTTAAACAGTGTTGGTTTCACTGCTTCATCTGTTGTGAACAGTTGTCTGTCCACTGGCCATGTTCCCTCCTGCAGCCACTTCTTCAAAAACTCTGGATTTCAACATTTTAGACTCATTTGCTTTACAAGAAGATTGTCCACTAAAAGAAACTCCATTATTTCTTTTAGGAATAACTATTCAATTTCAATTTCAATCAGATTTCCATTCACATCAAAGCACAGAAAAAGAATGTTCTACAGCTGATTCTGAGATTATTTGATTTTATTTCTTCTTGATTTGAGCTCTGCGTTTGATGCTGTAGGTCACTCTGTCCTCTTGGATCACCTTGAAAAGTGGGTTGACATCAGCGACACCGCTTGAGACAGACTTTCTCCAGTAGTCATGTGAAATGCCTCCTCTTCTGGCCTGTGGTCTTAGGGCCCCATGGCTCCATCCTTGGCCCTCTGGTGTTCTGTACAAACATGCTGCCGCTGGAACTTATGTCACATATAAAGTGCTGAATGTCTCAAAACCATCTCTGGATGAATGAAAACTAATCTGAAATAATTTCCTTTGGTCCTCCAAAGTCCTTATCTTAGAAGACGGTTGGACAATGTCTCCTGTCTCTGTCTATAAAGTCAATTATTAAATAAATAAGCAGCTGGTTCAACATATCAGCTTAAAAGGTTATATGATATATATATATGTTAATGTTGACCACATGTAAATGTACAGTCCATCTGGTCTCGCACACAGAGGGTGAGACAGTCTTCAACGAGGCTACGGGCAAATTAGGAGGGAGAAGAAGAAGAATTCAGCTACACAGACTATAAACTTTATGAATCCACTTCAGAGGTGAACAAAGACATGAGAAAGAAACCAGTGGACAGAAAAAGAACAGAAGGTCCGACAACATTATCAACATAGACAATCACATTCACACATTTTTTAGATTTCTGTTTGTCTGTAACACCTGCAGCAGGTGACAGTGTGACCTCACAGCTGCAGTCGGCCTGTTCCTGTCCACCTGTCTGCTGGAGACATCAGAGTCTCTGCCGTCACACACAGACACACAGAAGCTGCAGGTCACTCACCTGTCCTGCGGGGGGAGCTGCTGTGTGGAGGCGGTGGTGTTGAAGTTGCGCTCAGGTGGTAGGAGAACCTCATGGTGCTGAACTGGCTGGAGAAGGAGGGGGGAGGAAAGGGGGGAGGAGGGGGAGGAGGAGGGAGGCTGAAGCTGAGCAGAGCGCTGCGAGGTCGATTCAGCTGCATCCCGACACCTGCGCAGGTACGTCGGTCCACACCTGGACGCAGTCAGAGGTTTGTCTTTGACGTGTTTCAGTTCATCTTCGTGTTTCTGTGTTTTAAAGACACTTTGAAAATGAGACACTGAACTTTGACTCAGTCACTTCCTGTTTGTACAGACTCACTTCAGTTCATCACCAGGTCTGACAGAAATCTGTTTTCAGTCTCTGCTTCTCGTCTGATCACCTCCACGTAGAGAAGAAACTTCAGCTTCATGTTTCAGCTGCTTTGGCTGAAGTCATGTGGAGGTCAGTGTCTCCCCTCCTTCATCCTCCCCCTCTCTCTCTCTCCCATCTTTTCCTCTGTCATTCTTTAAGACAATGTAATAACTGTGTCCTCTCCATGTCCGTCTCCTCAGAGAATCCGTCTCTCCATCACAGGATCGGCAGAATCCAAATCAGATGATTTGACGACATAAACCATCTCCAGATCAGCTGGTTTCCTGTCGCTCAAACTGCTCAGAGATCAGATCAGAAACTGAAAAATAACTTTTCACAGATGAAACATGATCCAGAGTCAATGTCGTCTCATGAAATCAAACACATTTCTTCTCTCTGTCGTCTCCTCCTGAAGGAGCTTTCATCCAGAATGTGCAGACTCAGCTCCAATAAGAACTGCCTTTACTTTTCCCTCAACTTCACTCTTTTCTTGATTCCTCCTCCTCCTGCTTCACTGTAACGTCCTCTGCAGAGTTTTCTTCTTTCATTCCAGCGTCAGTTTGTCCAAACAGACAGACAGACAGACAGACAGGCAGCCGGTCGTCTCTCTCTCTGCAGCTTCAGGCTTTTGTGTGAAAATCTGATCTGAGCTACAGACCAACACCACAACTCCTCCTCCTCCACCCAGACATCTGATCCCAGACCAGCTCCCCTCCTCCTCCTCTCACTCTCTCTGTCTCTCTCTCTCTGTCTGTCTGTCTCTCTTTGTTTTTTGAGGTTGAAATTTGAAGCAAAAAGAAACCTGGAGAAAAAAATCCAGCATTGTTTATTTTTCCTTTTTTTTTTTTTTTTTTCCATCAAAGCCACAGAGTCGTTCTGAGTTCTGCTGGATGTCCTTTGCATCAGATCTATTATTTTCTAAGATTTCTCACAGTTAAAAGCTGCAGAGATTGAATCTAAGTTGCAGAATAAGCGGAGTGGACTTTCTCTCAGCCAGCAGGGGGCTCCACCACTCTGCAGGCACCTCTTTTACAGTCACACGCTTCACAACAAATGTGACATTAAAGAGATAATCTGGGTTATTAAACCTTTGGGTTATGGCAGACGAACATTTTGTGACGTCCAGTGTTCTGAGGACGAGATCATAAAGGAAGAGAAAACGACCAGTTATGACAACATTCACTTACACTGATTCACAATCTCATTTGACTCAGTTTGCCTGAGACAGTCTAACAATAATGTGACTGCTGTTTGTTCTGTTTTGTCTCACTTGACTCCTTAAATCATAAAAAATAAAAACTCTGCTAATCCTGCTTCCACATGTGCCCCAGCATCAGGAGCCCAGAGCTCCGACAGGTGAACCACAGGTGCTGGTTACGATACGACTTCAGTAGCTCAACAGTCTGATCCTTCATAATGGGCCACACATTGTCAATGGGGGACAGGTCTGGATTGCAGGCGGGACAGTACAGTACCTGGACTCTTGTACTATGAAGACATTGTCTTGCTGCTTGTCAGATATTTTCTGTTCATTTTGACTCAAAGAAAAATATTTGCCCTCAACAGCTGCATAGTCTTGCTTGCTATTATCATGAGCCCAATAATATCCTGAGCTCTCGCTTCAGAGGTTTTAGAGCTGCTGCTTCTTCACGTATGTTCTGTCTGTAATAAACATTCGAAGTCTTCTATCAGTCTGTAATCAGTGTCGGAGCTCAGCACGGTGTTTTTTTCTTTTTCTTTGAATGGTTAAAATATTTCTACAAATTCTTATTGAGACATTTGGAAACTGATCTGTATGTGTGTGTGTGTCATTTCATCACATTTCTCTGTTTCAAATCTAAAATTGTGTTTTATTGATGTGTAGAAAAACATGTTAAAAACAGAGCAGAGAAAGTTGAGGTCAGTCTCAGCGAGTCTCTGATCTTCGGCTCCGCAGGCTGTAACGAGGCTGAACAATCAGGACGAGGAGATGGTGACGAACACGTACATACATAGAGGAGAAAAGAGCCAAGGTCAGAGGTCAGGCAGAGGTTAGATCTGTTTTGGCTTGAATTGTTAAAGTTAAAATCCTTCAGATTGGTTGACTGAGTGACACCTGTGTTTACTGTTGAATTTTTCAATAGTATTTGTGCCTGTTTGACTGAGTGTGTACGTTTGTGGGACTGAACTGTTGTGACTGACGTTTATCTGTATTTTGTCGTTCTTGCAAAATAAATCCTGATCTTAATGAGACTTCCTGATTCAATAAAGCTGAACCACACAGAGAATAAATAAAAGTCATAAACAAAATAAGGAACAGCTTTGATATAATAAAAATCTGAAGAATTAACGGTGTATAAATGTTTCTATACTTCTGAGGACATTCAACACATGAGATCAGACGTACCTGTTTGTCCTCCACCAGGATGCTGTACACCAGAGGGGACGAGGAGCCATGAGGACGCCTGCCTGCACCCACTGAGGCATTGTGGGTAGTGTGTGGCTGCAGGGTGGTGTTCACTGTACTGCTGAGAACGCTGTCAGTCCTCCAACCTGCAGGACAAACACAGTTACACTACATGGCCAGAAGTATGTGGACAGAGGTGAGACAGGTACCGACCAGTGAGTGAGAGGCGAGACAGGTCTGAGCCGTCTGTGGTCTGAGACGCCACCGTGCCGCACTGCTGCTCCTGCTCCTCCTCCTCTTCCTCTTCTCTTTTGACCTCCTTCTCTCTTCTTCTGCTCTCTGGTCTCCTCTAGAAGAGATTTCACTGCTCAGGCTGATGTGACGGGAAGTGACATCACAGGAAGTCTTATTACAGTGATGGAGGCAAACTGATGATGAAAACAGTGAAACATATTCACTGCTGCTCTCACCTTCACCTTCAGCTGATTCTCTCTCTGCTGCTGCCGCTGCCCTAAACACTCTGACAGACAGACAGACAGACAGACATTGCGTCTCGCTGCAGTTCCTCTAACGTCCACCAGATGCTGCTGTGATCAAACTGACTATATTGAAGTGAATGTGAAAATCTCCACCTTCTCTCTACAAACACACACACTCAACAGATTCCCTGAGCTTCTTCACGCAGACTCAAGTCACCTGCGCGCTGCAGCGCCTCCTGTAGGCTTCTCTGCGTCTCGCTGAGCTGCTGCAGCACCTGCAGACTCTGCTGCACCGGGTCTCTGTACCGAACACACACACACAGCAGAACACACACTCCAACACACACCATGAACCGCCGCAACACACTCACATACACACTGAGCAGCTCCTGCACACAGATCAACGATTCACACAACAAAGAGACAAAACAACACAAAACTACACAACTGGTACAAAACTAGAAGAACAGACGTCCGTCAGTCAGTGTGTGTGTGCAGAGGAACAGACTGACCAGGTGTGTGTGTTCAGGATGATCAGAGCTCATCACAAACTGATAGATCTTCCTCTCCAGGTAGAAATTTAGACACACCAGACCCAACAACAGCAACCTGCACACACACAGACACACACACAGACACACACACAGACACAAATACAATTCATCAATTAGGCACAAAACTAAGTAATTAAATGATTGACAGTTCAGCCCCCCAAGAAATCCACCAGCAGTAGTTACCTGGCTGCAGGTAGAGGGTGGGCTGGTGGGGGTTACCTGGCTCTGGAAGAGCGTTGGGTGGAGGTGAGGAGGAAGGAGGTGCAGAGAGCAGCAGCGTTGTAGCAGCAGGAGCTCAGACTGTGAGCCTCCATCAGCAGGAAACTCTGCAGGAAGGAAACTCTGTTGAAGAGTTCAGACAGCGCCACCTGCTGCTCCCTGGAGACACTGCTGAGCTCAGAGAACATCGACCGCAGACCTGACAGAGAGACAGACAGGTGAAGAGAGAGACCACTTACATCATCAGTAAATGAAGTGATGGTTAAAGCTGCATTAAACGATTTTGGCTACTGAAGGGCACAAAATCACCTGACATAAGAAAGATGTTGGTAGCTTTACCCTGGGTGGAGTCTCTCAGGTTGTTGGTCTGTGTTTTCCCAGAATCCCTCATGTGCTTGTCCCTGTGTTTAGTTCCCTCTGTAGAGTCTCTCAGGTTGTGTATCAGTATGTTTATGATAGTGTCAGTTTGTCAATGACCCTGAGTTGAGTCTGAGACGTTAAGATTTTTTACCCTGGGTAGAGTCTCTCAGGGTGATCCTCAGCTCCTCTCCATTGTTCAGAATCTCCTGTTGGGCCTGTAAGGCAGCACTTTGGGCCTCAATTAGTTCCTCAGCCATCTGCCTGGTAGACTGCAGCTGCTCAGCTACACCTGCTGAACTCTCTGTTAACCTGAGACACATACATACACACATACACACACACACACACACACAGTATTACTTCTTTATTCTGTCAGTCAAGGTGTTGGGTTCACCCGAGACAGGTCAGAATCATATGATTCTTCTGTTGTGACTTTCAGGTCAGAGATGAATTCCACAGCCACCTGACAACTTTGTCTTACCTGTATGTGTGTGTTTGTGTTACCTCTGTGTGTGTGTGTGTGTACCAGTTTGTGTTACCTACGTGTTTGTGTGTGTTACCAGTGTGTGTGTGTGTGTGTGTGTGTGTGTTACCTGTGCATGGTACTCTCAGCTCGGCTCTGCCAGGCTTCAGACTGCAGGAAGTGACAGATGGAGTGAGTGTGCGTGAAGAACTCAGTGTAGGTGTTAAAGGCCACAGCGTCCATCCCACCTGTACACCTGCTGACCTCTGACCCCTCAGGGCATGAGGGGAACTCCCTGCCTGAGCTGACAGAGAGAGTTTTACTGAAGTTGACGTTTCAAAAACACAAACAGGTGAAGTTCTCTTTTCTTTCATTCATTCTTTTTTACACAAAGAAATAAGTCATTTATCATTGACTCATTCATGAACTTGTCATCAAACAGCAAACATTTTTATTTGATTTATTATTTATAGTTTTATGGTGTTGGGAAGAAGAGGAACACAAGTGTTACACATGTACTGATATTTTATACATATTTAACTGTTTTTAAGAAAAATAAAACACATTGAAATAAAAAGGATTTAGTATTTGTAATGAATCATTTTACTTTATTACTTTATTACAGATAAAATGTTAACTTTGGCCAGAAGAAAACCAGCCCGCAGGCTGCTGCTGGACTGAGAGTATTTTAGTGGCAGCACAGGTAATCGGATACTTCAGTAAAACATTCCATTACAAGTAAAAGTCCTTCACTGAAAAGGGTCCCAGTACAAGAGTTTTGAGCAGAAACTACTTTAAGTATCCAGTAAAAGTAAAATGAATAAATATAATCAACCATTGGATTCTTGTGTTTGTTGCAGCTGGAACAAATTTTAATCTGTAATGATGCTGAATATTTTATAAACTGACCACATGATTTTCTGTCACATCTAAAAAGGCAGCTGTCTCATAAATGTAGTGCAGCAGAAAATGTAAATACTCCAGCAAATATTTCAAACTGCACTTAAAAGCAGTAATTGGGTAAATGTACTTTCCAGAAAAATCACAGAATATCAGGGACATTAAAGACAGTGAAAAGCACAGTCAGTACTTCAGTACACGTTTGAGGTACTTGTACTTGAGTACATAGATTTTTGTTACTTCATTTATGATGAAAAGTTGATGTTTTGTACAGACTTAAACTTAAACAGACTTTATAAAAAGTGAGCCTGAACAATCAAACAAGTGATTAAAAAAAGTAAAAAGCTGCTGTTTTGATAACTGATGAATCGTTTCAGGTATTTTCAACATTTCAGGGTTTCAGATGTGACCTGATGGATGAAGTTTAGTATTTATTCATTTTGATTATTTTTACAGTATTAAACTCCTTTGTCTCGGTCTGCTCACTCGCTCCCCCTGCAGGTGGCTGCTGTGTTCACACCTCAGATTCCGACTCTTACCTGCTCAGGTGACACAGGGTGAATCTCAGCGCGATCCGGCTCTGGCTCTCTGACGTCAGGTCCCTGCAGCGCGTGTCCAGGTGCTCCAGAGCTCGCGCCCAACACGCTCCGTACCTGGGCTCCGCCGCGAGGCTGCGCACGCGCCGCAGCTCCGCTCTGCCGCGCTCGGGGTCTGGACCGGATCCGGAGGAAGGTCCGAGCAGCATCGAGCCGGTCAACAGCAGCAGCACCGTGACTACCTGAGCCGCCATGTTCACCTGTTCGCGGGCCGGTGCGCTCAGCCAATCAGAGAGCCACGTTTTCACCTGGTCAGAGGTCATCGGGATGTCACGACCCAGCGGTCCCTTTCATGAGTCAGAAACCACGTGACTGTCAGCTGACAACAAACTATCTCAGTGCCCGACTCTGACTTCACTTCACTTGCAGGTAGGATCAGGGTCACATGACATGCAGACGTCACCTGTTTGGTTCCGCTTCAGTCAGACTTCATGCATGAAAACATTTGATCTGAAAAATGGTTCTGATGGACCAGAACCATTAAATGGTTTCACCCCTTCAGTTCCACTTCAGCTGCTTTTGTTTAACATTGGTTTCACTTTGATTAAACAGTCATACGAATCTGTTCAGACACGCCACTCAACATGTATGACACCACTTCCTCTTTGCTGGTTGGAGATACGTTACCACGGTAACCCTGCAAAGCCCTTTAAAAATAGACTTCAACAAAGTGAAGCTGAAGCCTTATTGAAGTTATGTCTGAGCTGCCTCAGTCGCTGTTTGTCACGTTGCTGTCATCATCATAGCATTGCATTGTGGGATATTTATGTTGGCGCCGTGTCCAGTTTCCCTGGGGATGGTCTACACTTCTCAGACTGTTGGTTTCATTTCTGATGCAGCCACAAGTGACAGCCAGCAGGTGGCAGCAGTGAATCATGAGAAGTCTGATCACGTGACCTGACAGTGACGAGGTGGACCTGAGGTCAGGAGCCTTTTCCTGAGTACAATAATACAAAATATATATCATGAAGTAAAGTTATGAAGAACCAGTTCAAACTCTGGAGAATGTGCTTCCTCACGTTCTTGCTGACAGGCGAGAAGATCAACCTGGTCATTATCGACGCTCCAGGAAACTGACACACAACTTCCTGTAATGTGAAGTTTTTACTCTTCAGGCAGAAACGGGTTCATCAGGAGCTTTAGAGCTGCTGGTTGCTGGATTCTGCTCCCTTTGGACAGAGCTGAGCTTACTGTTTCCAGTCTTCATGCTAAGCTAACTGTTTCCCCCAGTTTCCAGTCTTTATGCTAAGCTAAGCTAAGTGGCTGCTGGCTGTAGCCTAATATTTAGCAACAGACATGAAAGGGGAATCAGCCTGAAGATGCGACTCTCAGAAAGGAAGAGAAGACGACGAGCTCACTTAATGTTAAACTGTTCCTTTAAGATGGAGTCAAACTGAACCCAAGGAAGCTTCAGATGACCCAAACAGCGCACCCTGCTGGCTGCCAGGCCCATGACACCCAGTGCAACCAGTACTACTGTGTGTGTTTGTGATTAAACACAAGTTCATATATGCATCATATAAACTAAAATATGAATCTGATTTTGGGAGCCTGTGACTGCATGTGAGGAATTATACAACACAGATTCCAAAAACGTTGGGATAGAACAGAATAAAAACAGAATGAAGTCATTCACAATCAAACTGTTTCCTGACAGTTTCCTGAAGTTGTTCCTGAGTCCATGTATTAATCTCCTTCATACAAATCATGTGTTCACAAAGTGTTGAACCTCTCTCCATCCTCACTTGTGAACGACTGAGTCTTTCCAGGATGAACCTTTCAGACCCAATCATGAGACTATCGCCTGTTACCAATGAACCTGTTTACCTGTGGAAGGATCCAAACAGGTGTTTTCAATCAGTCCACAACTTTCAGTCTTTTGTTGCTCCTGTCCAACTTGTTTGAAACATGTTGCTGCATCAAATTCAGAATAAGCAGATATTTACAACAATCAATGAAGCTGATGATCAAACATTAAATATGTTGTTTTTCTTCTTGTCAGAAAGGATCAGATGATCACATTGTTTTATTTATGAGTCTGAACTTTTTTGGAATGAGGATTGTAAATACAATCTAAGATTTGTAGTTAATCCATTCAAAATAGTTTAACTTTTATAAAATCTACATTTGTAGATGATTTGCTGTTTTATTTTTGTGCAGGTGATGGTTGGTGGCGGCTTTTTATTACTATGAATGGATTTCTGGACGGATTTGGGGGGGGCTAGTTTCCCTGAAACACCTGTTATTAAAACCTTTTTACCTTTACCTTTATGGATGTCAGTTAAACTACAATGGTGTGGTTTATTTTTAACTAAATGTCAACCGGCACATTGTTCTCTGGAGGTAACTGATGAGGTCTGAGGTATCGGCTCAGGAGGACTTTCAGTTCAGCCTGTGATGGAAGGCAGCGAGTGCTCTTCATCCTCCCAGTGTGGAAGTGTTCATGTGTGAGAGCTACAATCAGTCAGACGACCACAGATCAGGGGACAACAAACGCTTTTAGTTAGAAAGAAAAATAAGAAAACAGGTAAAAACTAGTTTTGTCTACAGCGACAGTGTATTGGAGTTTCCACTGAATTCCAACCAGAGTAAAAGCAGAATATTCATCCTCAATATTAGCAACTATGAAGTCACCACACACATCACTACTAAGTCTAGAAACACAACATGGCTTGGCTGACATGGTGGCTTCTGGCAAGACGCACAATATTATAGGCACTAAACTCTGGAACATGCAATATGGTGGCTGGTTACTGTAGTTTGTGCCAGGTCGAGTCCTGTGGAGTGAGTCCGTTCACAGAGGGACGTTGGATTTCTGCAGCTGCGTGAGAGACAGCATGCTAACAGGTTCACTGCTCTGAGCAGACTGGGCGGCAGGCGGAGCACCAAGTACGCAGAGGTGAGGCTGCTTCAACCTCAGGTGGATGCAAACAAGATCACCTACATGAGATCACGATGATGCAACAAAGTGACCAGAGCATCAGGTGAGTGGACGAGGACTTTTAAGAACGAGGCACATTTATTTTATCCGGGATGAAGACATTCAGTTATTTTTTTCTGGTTGAGGGGTGAAAAGCTCAATTTTCCAACGTCATCGCTAAAGTGCTGGAGCCTTCACCAAGGAGTCGGGTGAACCCGAAGGTGCAAAAACTGAAGTTTATTGATGTCAGATGTACTGAGAGAGCATGAACATTCAAACAGCATCTGTAAGTTCAAGTCTGAGAGCTCACAGAGAGATTCAGGTGTGCTGAACAAAATCCTGGTAGGATGTTCATGGAAAGAGGACCTGACAGAGGAGTGAAACGTTTATTTCAGGTGCTGCTGCTTCATGAGCTAGAGAAAATATTCAGTTCAGAGTCAGTTTGTGATGAACATGAATCTCTCCTGTTGAATAATCACGACCAAACATGAACAACTGTGTTAGAAATACCTGCTTCTTTGATAAAAAGTCAAAGCTACAAGAAACCTGTGACATAAAACCTGAAGGAGAGAAGTCAACTATGACTCCCAAGGTGCATTTCCCCAACAAACAGCAGGTACTGAACTGCCTGAACTGTCGTAATCTAATCACACTAAAGGTACTTAAAATAAAAGTCATGAAATAAATGAAAGGAAGCAACGTTTCATGATTCTGTCCAACTCAGAAATTGTGAATAGAAACTTTTCTACAATAACGAGTTTCTTTTCCAGTGATACTTGCTCCATATGTTCATGTTCACTAACTGCTGAATGTGTATTTTAAACTGAGAGTGAGCCGTTAGGAAGTCCTGCACTCAGTTTCTCAGTTATCATTTACACTCTCTGTTCTCCTTCACGTTCTCAAATCTGAACTTACAGGTTCAAAGTTAGTTTTCTGCTCTCTGAATAGTTTTGTGTTGCCGTCTCCAGCACATCCAACTCCACGTGAAGCTGAATCAGACCTCGTTCAGGGTTTTACTTCTGAAGAACATCTTCCCTCACAACATGGCCGACAGTAAACCCTGATGAGGTCAACCTCTGCGTAGATGCTGCTCCGGGTTGAAGGCCTGCAGGGTCTCCGAGCGACATGCAGGCGGTTGATTGTACAAACTGGAGGAGTGCAAACTGTTCCAGACATTCAACACGAAGACACGATAAAAATAACTCCATTTCCCACTCTTTCATTAAGACTAAAAACTAAAATAAAGCTACTGTAAAAGTGGGTTTGGTTTGATATTAAAAGCGCTTCCTTTGGAAACAAAAAGACTACCAAAACAAAGAGATTCAATGAAGACCAGTATGGAAGAATCTCTAAACTGGAAGAACAACTCGCTGCGTTTGAAATGCTTGTCAAAAAATGAGGAGCACTTGAGGTTTTCTTACCAAACAACAGACTCCTCTGTTTCTGAGGCTGTTTTACTGTCTGATAGGAGAAACAAGAACTCCTCAAGTTGAAATATTTCAAATATTCAAATATTTCAATGAAAATGGGTTTCAAAGACAGAATGAGGTCTGCGTAGAGTCAAACTCATACATCAGATTCGCTACCTGTAGGGGGCAGTCTGGAAGTGGATGGAAAGCATTACCGACCCCCCTCTTTGTGGGCTTAATGGAAAATGGGGAAGAAAAAAAAAAGCGAGATTTCTAAGAAACCAGTTAAAGGTGCAAACCGCCGCCCCACATCACCTCTGAGGCTTTCAGTCAAGGACTTGTTTCAGTAAGGGACTTTTAGTCAGTACGAGGAGTTTTAGTGAGAGACTGTCAGTTAAGAGCAGGACTTTAAATAAGAGACTGTCAGTCAGCAGCACGACGATGAGTAAGGGACCGTCAGTCAATAATATCAGAGTTTAAAGCTGTATAACATAGACAAAACAATAAACTATCAAAATACGAAATAAAAAAGAGGTTATATTCCGGAAGCAATGTTTCGTTCAGAGTAATGTGTTGTTAAGCGTTGGTTTTTAGTTCCAAACTACTCCCCCCCCTCCCCACGGAGACTAGCGGGACACAACAGCTGCCTTTTGATTATATATACACACACACTTGTTTATCGGTTTTTCCTTTTTGTTTGTTTTCCTAGAAAAAGACACTATCCGTTCTCCTCTCCAGCTGTCCTTCAGCGCCCCGGTTGGTTCTCAAATCCAGAACTTTACAGAGTCTCCAGACAGAATCAGACGGACTAGAAGCTGTGACAGTCCTACCAGCTCTGTGTGACACTATCCTTCTATCTGAAAACAGTGTAAAATCATTAAACCTCCATGAACAGCCCAGTCACACTCCTCTTCTACCTGGTTCTGACTCAGTCCGTCAGTCAACCGATCAGTCAGCCTTTTCATCAGCCCGACCAATCAGCTGACTCTTTCGCTGACAACTGTTCGTGACTCTACAGTTTCTTCTCGGCTGGGGCAGGGGACAGCAGACTGGGGGACAATGTCTCTGAGCTCCCTGCCCTCACCTGCTGCCTCTGGCTCCGCCCGGAGCCTAGCCCTACCATCTGCCCCAGGGACAAGACCAACCCCGGCCCCAGCTACTCCAGGAGATCCAGCAGGCATGGAGCTGGGAGGTCTTGAGGTGCTGTTTGACCCTCTTTCGCCTCCTAAAACCTCTCTGCTTTCTGATGCCGTGACCAGGTCCCCTCTCCCCTCCGCCCTGACACCTTCAACACTGACCTCTCGGCTTGGCAGCAGGCTCCCTCGGCCAGGCCGTGTGGTACTCAGATCTTGGGGTTGTTCGCTCTGGTTCTGCTGAGCAGGGACCAGGTTGGTCCTGGATAGGCTGGGAGATGGTCGGTGGGATGAAAGGTGCTGCACATGTGGCCTGGAGAGCTGAGGGTGGGGCTGGGATTGGGGACGTGGCTGTGTTTGAATCCGCTGAAAGTGTGATTGTGCTTGGGACTGGGGTTGGGACTGGGGTGGCCTAGGCTGGGAGAGAGATTGCCTTGGTTGTGGTCTGTATTGAATCTGGTGTTGTTGTTGTGATGGGTGTCTTGTCTGCTGTTGGGGCTGCACTTGATGTCTGGGTTGCAGTTGGTGTTGAGGCTGGGCTGGGGTCCTGGAGTGGGGTTGAGGCAGAGCTTGGCCTGGGGTCCTGGACTGGGGTTGAGGCTGCGTTTGGGTTCTGGGCTGAGTTTGAGGTTGAATTTGGGAAGGGGTTCTGGGCTGGATTTGAGGCTGCATTTGAGCAGGGGTCCTGGGCTGCAGTTGAGGCTGAGTTTGAGCCGGGATTCTGGACTGGGATTGAGTCTGAAGTTGGACTGGTGTCCTGGTTTGGGGTTGGAGTTGAGGCTGCAGTGACTGCCGGGTCTGGGGTTGTGATTGTTGTTTGAGCTGGGTTTGGGGTTGAGATGGGTGTCTGGGCTGAATTTGAGGTTGGAGTGCTGTGGGGGACTGAGTTTGCGGATGTGTATGCCTTGTTTGGGGCGGATGAATGTGCAGCATGGATGGGGACTGAGGAGGGTGTGACTGAGGTGCAGCATGCTGAGCCTGAAGCTGTGTTCGGTGCTGGGCCGGGGAGTGGACAGGCTGTGACTGAGTTTTTTGAGGGGAAGCCTGGGGCTGACTGTGGGTTTGGGATGGGGGTTGTTGAGGGTGTGGTTGGGGCAGGACATGCCTGGTAGGAGAGGGCTGTGATGCAGGGTATCGAGGTTGGGCTTGGGGCTGACTGGGAGACTGAGTCTGGGGATGCTGCTGGGAACGAGGTTGGGGCTGGTGGCGTGGCTGAGGGGGAGGATGCCGAGGCTCCGGCAGGGACTGAGTCGCAGACTTGGACTGTGGTCTGGAAGGAGCTTGCTGGGAGTGTTGGGTGGTGAACTGAGGCACAGTCTGGGGCTCGACTTCAGGCCTGGACTGGCTGGAGGATGCTGGGTGTCCAGAGGCTGGAGGAGGAGGCTGATCCAATGTGGAGGCAGAGGAATGTTGGTGGCGATGATGATGATGATGGTGGTGGTGGTGATGATGATGGTGGTGTTTGTGAGGTGGCCTGTCTTTCCTTTTGTGGCTTTTTGAAGGGCTAATGCTACTGCTGCTGCTGCTACTCCTTCCTCCTCCCTCTCCTCCCTTATCACCTACATCTTCATCTACTTCCTCTCCTTTGCTTCCTCCATCTCCTGCTGCTATTCCTGTTTTCTCCTTGTGCTTCCTTCCTTTATGCATCTTGTGTCCATGTGATTGGCTTTCATCTGAAGCCGTGGATTGCCTCTGTGACTGTGATTGACTCTGCTCAGAGGGGGCAGGCTGAGGCTCTGAGGTTGGAGCTCCCTCACCTTTACCTCCTTCCACCTCTACAGTGACCCTTCTCTCAGTCTCAGTTGTTGTGGCCACTGGAGTCTGAACACTCTCCCTCTCTTCCACTGTCTCTCTCGTTTTGCGTTTTTTGATTGGCAGGGCTGTTTCCTGGACGACAGGTTTGGCGGAAGACTCCTTGGCTGCTCTCCGTTTGGCCTCGGCAGCTAAAATGGCAGCTGCGGCGTAGCTCCCAGCTGTTGAGCTACCAGAGGCTGATGCCGAGGAGGTGGATGCTGTGGCAACCGATGATGCTGCTGAGGTGGAGGTCGGTTTCCTGCCCCGTTTCTTGGGGGCGGTCTGTGGTGGGGCCGGAAGTTCCTGTTCTGATTTCCTCTTTCGGCCAGGACGGGACTTAGGCAGGAGTGCAGGAGACACCACCTGCAGGGAATTACCACATCAACAATTAGCACTAGCATCGACCTTGTTACTGTATTTTCTTTCCAATTTAAATAATAATAATACACTGCAGTGGGAGGTCCTAAAGCACTAACTATACTTGCTGCTGAAAGATTGCTCTGATGGTCATGGGAAAACACAAGCCCCTCCACCACAACTAGATGATTTGACAATAATATGTATTTATGTGTGGGGAAAAAAAATAAAAATTTAAGTTTGGTTTTACTGCTTGAAAACGTAGTTCTCCCAACATTCCTGGGTAGAATCAAAGGAAGTTGCGCAGGAAAAGTATATTTATATTTATATATTTGTGGTGCTCATGTTATTGCTGTGATTCTCTGATCATACCTTTGCAGCAGTCGAGGTGGTGCCAGTGGAGGACTCTGCCTTGCCAAAGGGCATCTTGACCAGCAGTTTGCCCGGAGTTTTCTCAACCACACGCTTCATGGCCACGCCCTCTGTAGCCTGCCGCATCTTCCCACTACCTACACAAAACACAAAGACAAAAACATGGAACATGAAGGAAAACAAGGAACACTTACAAACTCTTCAGTTGAATTTTTAGTGTAAGTGCCTGAGTACCTTTGGGCCGCCCACGGCCTCGCCCCGATGGTTTCACCACCTTGGGTTTCTTAGGTGGACGTCTCTCTCGGCGGGAGGGGCTTCCACGTCCAGTGACAGTGAAATCAAAATCATTCGGGTCGGTAGTCGTGTCGCCGACCTTCTGGAAGTAGGCTATAAGTTCCACCTTGGAACGAAATGCCTTTCCCTCTGAGCTGAACAATATGATAAAAACAACAATCATCACTAACACAGTAATATCACTCCATCTCATCACAGAAAGCTGAGTCAGCATCAGCAGTGGGTGTGGCTTACTTGATCAGGTAGACATCAAACTTCCCCGCTGAGCGACCAGATTTCCTCTGTTTGAGTTTGCGGGTCCAGCCTTCAGGCAGAGACGGGTCATCGTACAGCGGCCCGCGGTCCCGAATGATGGAGCGCCGCTGTCTGGGAGAACCTGCGGACTCACTGCCAGCCGCCGATTCTGACCCCGGCTCCTCTGAGGGGCCCGCCACTGGCTCTGACACCTGCAGGAAGGAAGGAACCAGCTCCACATTCTGAACACTTTTATATTATATTGGATAACATAATCCTGTTTGTTAAGTGTTAAAACTTTATCCCCTCAGGACTCCACCCGTCCTGACTGACCTCTGACTCCTGTTGTTAGCAACACCTGTCTTTACCTGTGTCTGTGTCTCCGCCCCTGTCTCTGGTTGCAGCATGGCAGTTGGGGGCCTGTCCGCTGCTGTGGTCTCTGCCCCCCGGTCAGCATGGCGACGCTCCCGGCGGGTCTTTTTGGTCTTACTGTGGGACCTGTCTCTCTCTCTGCCGGTGGGGCGGGGATCGTGAGGTCTCTCCTCCCCCTCTTGACCCTCCTCCCTGTGGAAATGAGATGACATCATCGAAGACGTCACATGGTCATAGCTGCACAGTATTTTGTTGGTTGAGACTACAAGGACACACAGTGGTGATATGCAGCAGACGTCCCAGCCGGAATCGAACCATGGACATTGTGATAATGCTTCTTAACCACTCAGCCACTGATCCCCGGCTGCAGATTTTGAACTTCAGTTCTGGCAGGACCAGAGAGTGAAGTCACAGAACTTCAGGGACTCAGAGATGCACAAAATTAACTTTTCCTTGTTTCTTCTTGACTTTGAAATTGTTGCCATCACACGTCAGTGTCAAAATCCCACTGGAGGTGCACTGTGGTGGTCAGTGCATTTTGGGGTCAAAGTTCGATTTAGTTGAACTTTGATGCAAAGTCTGGCAGAAATCATCAAATCTCACAGCGCTGCACAGAAAACAAAGCCACTCTCTACATTAGAAATAACTAATCTGCTGTGCACGAAGTCCAACCTGTGCTTTTAATGTGAAAAGCCTCTATGATTGCTGGACTTTTAGAACCACACTATGAACGAATCCGTTTGTTTGAAGCAGACTAAGACTTTTATTGTGACAGTCTGATCCGAACCCCATCATCACATGATGATACCTAGTGGACACATCACAGACTGTGACTGATCACGCTGGGATGGATTTTCTCTCTGCAGCAGGTTTCAGCCTCAGAACTTTGATTTTGTAAAAAGGAGCTGAAAGATTGTAAGTCAGATGAGTGTAAACAGCGTCTCCTCCAGCTGTTCTTCCTGATTCTGCTCTAACTTCACACTTCAGTCGTCACGTGAAGCCGCAGAAAGAGTCTGAATGTTTCAGACTCTGAAATCAGCAGCAGGTCTGGTCCAGGTGGTTGTAAACAGGAAGTGATGTTTACAACACTAGAAACAGATCCACTCTGTTCCTGCCTGTTCATTCACAAACAGAAATTCTTGAAAAATACAGTTCTTTTTTCCGACTTGATGCGTTTTTGCGTTAATATTTTATGTTTATTATTGTTTTTGATGGACATGTCTCCTTTTTTATGAGCTTTACTTTGTAGAATACAGCTTCTTCATCTGTATGTCTTCTGAACTCTGCTTTTCATTATTGATTCATCTGATTATTTTTCAAAAAAACGGATTCATCACTCAGTGTACAAAATTTTAAAAATGCCCCTCACAATTTCCCAGTTCATTATACTATTAGTTATTATTAAAAGATTACAACAGGTTTTTGTTGAATGGACAAAAGTTTCAGTTGGTCCAATCAACTGTTCAGTGGTTTTATCTGTGTGCGTCTCACTGACTCAATTTTACAGCTGAGAAATTAGTCAGTGAATTTATTAGTAAATTAATCTGCAACAATCAATTAACGCCAAATATTTACTTCAATAATCATAATATTTTACTGTTGACCGGACAAAATATGACATTTGAAGACTGGAAGAACAAAATAATCGATACATGAATCTATAATGAAAATAATAGTTAATTACAGCCTTACTCAGTGAATGATTTTAGCCACTTGTATGTCAACCTGGTTCGTAACAGATGGAACCTGGTAGAGTATTTGTTCATACAAATAGGAAAAACACAAACAGGGCAGTCAGGTTATGATCTGATCTGTTTGTCAGACGGAAACATCTGAACCAGTTAGTTTTATTTTACTTGATTGTAATGATCGAAGTTTTAGGAAAAAACTCAGTTCAACAGATGATAAAATGTGTGTGCACATCTGCGTGCTTTTTCAGTCAGTCTAGATTCAGTATAAAGCAAAAAGAGAAATCGCATCCAACAAAAACGGACAGTTTGTGATTCCAGCGGACATCAGATTCACTTCTCTCATCAACGATTTATTATCATTTTATTTTTATATTTCAGTCAGTACTTTTCTGTCCGCCTCCATTCGAATTCTTCCATTTTACTGATTAGAAAGATGGTGAACCTGTTGTCTATGTTGTGACTCTCTTTCCTGATTCAGACAACGCTGGTATAATAACTTCTACAAATCTTATTTTTACTCCACACCACATTATCTTTTTTGCCATTTTGATGCATAACGATTTATATTTTCTTGTTTTGTCCAAACAGAGCAGCTCTTCAGAATCCAACTTGTGAAACATGTCAAAAAAGATTCTTTTGGACTCTTGAGATTGTGGAAACACGTTCAGAGCAGCAGGAAGTGATGTCAAACAGCTCTGGAGCTGAAAACCATGTTTACCCATAAAAACCCAGGGAACAACCAACAAATCATTTCTCAGTTCACTGAGAATCCTGGTCCAGATCCATCCGTCAGTCACAAACAAGAACTTGAAGAAACAAGCTCCTGATCACATGGAAACCGTGAGTTCATGTGAGCCAACAGGAGGTCGGCAGCTGAGGCGACTGATCAATGAGCCAATCAAAAGAAGAATTAATTGGCGACTATCTTGATAAATAATTACTCTTGTAAGTCATTTTTCAAGCAAAAATGCCAGAAACATGTTTCCAGCTTCTCAGATATGAGAATCCTCCAGTTTTCTTATGAAACAAGCTGATGGTCGAAGTCACTTTGAGCAGGACGTCGCTGTTTTCTGACATTTTTAGACAAAGTGATTCATCAGTGAATCAAGAAAATAATGTGCAGATTAATCAATAATGAAGAGAAATGTTGACGCTTCAAAACAGAGCAACTGGTTACTGACTGGGACCAGTTCACCCACAAGTCTGAACAAATACAGTGTAAACAAATTCAGGACAGATACGAACTGCACTTCATCAAGTCGTGACCCCCCAGATTCATTATGTGACCCCTTGTTGGGGTCTCGACCCTCAGGTTTGAACCCTGAGTGTGGTGATGATGATGATGATGATGATGATGATGAAGCTGCAGGAACAGGAAGTGAGCTGACCCCCGACACAGACTGTCCTGTTCACACAGAGTCACAGGTTCAAATCCAGCCTGACACACACACTGACAAACACACACACACACACACAGTCTGGTCTGTTTAAACTGTCTGTCAGGGGCTGCGGGTCTGAACACCGGGTCTCTCCCGGTCTCTGTGCGTGTGTGAAACGGGGGCTGAACCGGATTCTTGGGTCGAATCACTCGGACTAGTTATTTGCTCCTCAGGTGAAAACACACTCTCAGTGTTTGCTAACAGCTAACAGCCTGTTAGCTCCGTGGCTGTGTGACGGAGGCGGGCGGACACTCCGCCGGTGACCGGGGCTGGGATGTAAGTGACGGGCAGCGCGCCGCCGACCCCCGGCCTCACTTCCAGGGGAGTTCGGTGGGAGTGAGAACGGCCCGGCGGCGCGCGGAGAGCGGGCTAAGCTACAGCCGCCGTCCGTCCTGCGCTCCGGCTCTAAGTTGGTGACGTATTCCCGCTAACCCCGCTCCGCCGCGACAGGCCGGAGTCAAAATCAACGCACTTTTACTTCAATAAAACACACGATAGAAACGAGGCCCCGGCGGCGGCGGCGGCGGCGCTTTAACGGAGGATAAAATGTAAAAAGGCCACTTACAGTCTCTCCTCTCCGCTCTCCACGGCGGCCATTTTTATTTAAATAAATAATTTTATATTAAAAAAAAGCCTCCAAACATCTCCGCTCCCTGCTGCCCCGCCCCCTCCGACACTCACCAAATACCGCGAGATCTGAGCGGCGCGGAGGTCAACACGGCGCAGGGGCGGTGTAATCCCGCGAGATCTGAACTCTCCTCGGTCAGACTGCGACGTTCAGGAGACGCTGTGAAATCTGGAAAAACCTGAAACCAAGAATCTGTTTTTCACACATTAGAGCTTTAATAAGCTTTAATAATTAGTAAAACAATTGAGTTAATATGGCCTCATCCACACAGAATGAAACACTGAGAATATCTTTGTTTATGACACTACTACTACTACTACTACAAGTGATAACATAAAATATCAACTGAAATACACAGAAAAGTAAAGAGAAATACATTTAAAATATCACTTAACTCATTAAAAACAATTATGATAGAAAAAATGTGTTTCTATATTTATTCATATATATACTGTAACAACATTTACAATAATGATACTTTGTCATAAATTGATTAAATACAGGTCAATTATAGAAATCATTGAAAATGATATACATACAATATTTTAATAATTAAACTGTGCAAGATTCAGATGACGGTACCAACTATAAAATAATGATAAAGGTTATACTACACTATTACATTGTCTGTTGAATCCTCGAGCAATAACAATGTTGTTAATGTTGTTAAGACAAACAAGTTAAGGGATGATTTTAACGTGTCATGCAAACTGACAAAGGATCAGTGTTCATTATTATTTATTATATGAAAGGGTTTAAAGTGCTCTGTGAGTCTTGTTTCACAGACCCTAAACTCTGAAACGTTTTAATATAAGAATCTGAAGCAGTTGGTTTGATGTTGTTCCAGGTCCAGATGTTTGCAGGGATCTGACTGTGGCTCCAGCAGGTGGCAGCAGAGAGGAATGTTCATGTTCACCTGAACGCTTGAATAGAATTTAATCTTCTCACCTGTTTTGCTCAGTTACTGCAGAACATGAGTACATTGATACTGAACAATGAACCGAAGAGCTCCTCCGCTGATGTTTGATGTTTGTGTCTCACCTCCACAGGTGTTTAAATTTCAGCAGACAGGTAACAGAGATCCACCTGATCTCTTTGACTCTATGATATCAGATCTGTCCAGAATAAAGACATTAGCCATCAGATAGATCAGCTGCTCTGGGGCTCCGGATTGATACTGGTGTGTGTGTGTGTGTCTGCTGCAGATAACAACACATATGATCCAATATTACCATGAAAACACGTCGCCCTGCACCCACATGGAGACACATGCAGACTGCTGCCGCCTTGTTTATGGCTGTTTAAATAGCACAAGATGCTGAAATGAAGAATAAACATATGACTCATAATCCACTTTGCTTAAATGAATCTATTAGTTATAATCTAGATGACTTAATAAAACTGTTGACACACTCACCTGAGGCTCAGAAGATGTCTTTTCCCTGGGTTTAGTCTCTCAGGCTACATGTAGTCTGCCCTGTCGTCTTACTGAAGGCTGTTGAAGAGACCGCAGTGACTACTCAGGGCTGAAATAAGCACTTTTATCTTCTCTGCATTCATTCAGGTAAAAAATAATTTACTCATATTTCTGTCTGCAGTTGATATTCTCCCAAAAGAAGCAAGAACTGATCATCAATAAATCAGTAAAGCACAATGCTTTGTGGTAAACAAACACAACATCAACAAATATAACATCATATGTCAGCATCAACCAACCAGCAGTGGTTGGAACATTTATATTCATACTGCTTGTTATAATGTCATTATATTACTATTGCCACAGTGTTACAGAAAACACAAGAGCCATTTTAATACATGCACTATTTATATCTATGATTTGTTTTATCATGTGCTCATAATGACATCAATTCCACCTTTCGTGTTATAATGAAACACAGATCACAGATTCACAAAGCCATGTTTTTTTTAAATGATTGAGTAAAAGCTGCTCGAAACTCATCACAGGAAAAAATAACATGGGTCGTCTGATAAAATTCTAAAACATGATCAAATCTATTTTATTCTGAAATCTGAATTGGGCTTAACTCACTAAGTTCATGTTACATGGATTTGGTTTCGGGTTCAGTTCAAAATAAAGCAATAAGAAGCAATAAAAGGATGAGGTCGCTGAAGAAAATATAAAAGTGACGTCAAATTATTGTAAATACTAATAAACATTAAACATTAGAAACTACACAAATACAAAATATACAGCTGAGTTCACAGAGGAAGTGACTTTTTGTGTGAAGGGTCAAGTGTACAAAGTGTGCAAAGACATTAATGTTGAGTTCAGTGTCATCAGCAGTTTGAAAAGACTCCAGGAGCTCTGTGTCCCTGTGTCCCTCTGTCCCCCCACAGACTGTCCTCTAAAACATACAACACACAACTGAACTGATTGTTGCGTTCAGGCGATCCTCAACAGACCACAAAGTCACAAATGTGTGTGCGTGCGCCC
>JAFREQ010000052.1:220000-252500 GCA_025331565.1 Holacanthus passer | reverse complement strand
AGTTTGGTTATATAGAGAATATATTGAACAGGATACTGCGTGAATGGTTCATCTACAGGCAGCAGCGGCAAGAACAATAACAAACATGTCCTTTATAAATACAAATTATTTTGATAATAGAAAATGTTTCTGCGTCTGGGTTTACATCAGAATACACACATAGACAATGATGATATGTGTCTTCAGCTGAGTACAACAGGCATCAGTGAATAGTGAAAATGGTCAAAAATGTACTGTCTTGCTGTTTTCAGAATCCTTGGCCAGTTTTCTAGTTGTTTACCAGATTTAATCAAAGTCTCTCGTCAGTTTTTGACATTTAACACAAATACACAAATGTGACTGAGTCTGTCGCTTCTTTGCGGAGGATAGGAATTGTACATTTTACTGAGGCCATCATTCATGGCTCAGTTATGTTACTTAACAGAAAACATAGGTGGTGATTGGCTAGTTCTGTAAATCTGCATTTGATCGCTCTCCTTCAATGACCGGATGTGTCTCAGTAAACTGGATTTGAATTGTGTGAACTGAATGTTGAATTATATGGAGATTTGAATATTTAGTGAGGTTGAACAGTTTAAGACCGAATGAATTGAGCTTCATGTGACCGATGACATCACAGTGCAGCTGTGAGTCATCCAGCAGCCGCAGATGAAACTCAAACATGAAACTGTTGCTGCTGAGCAGGAGATGGAGGAAATTCTCAAAGAACAGAAGTGTGATGTGATGTACATTTATAGATCTGTGTCAAGGTGTTTTCCTCTTCCACCCCAGATGAATATGGAGGATCACAACATGGTTAAAGGAATAAGATTTCATACGATGATATTTCTGTTTCACTATACTTTTCTTTTGTTATTTTTGTTCCTTTTCTTGTGAAAGAAAGTGTTTCCTTTTTCAGTTCAGGTTGTGTTTTCAATGCCAAACTTTATTTTCAATAACAAAATTTGAAGTCACAGTTGTGGCTCCATACTCAGTGAAACAATCTGAGAAGGAAGTTTGATCTGTGTCGCTGACAGGAAGTGGACCGTGATTGGTCAGTGCTGTTGTTGTTGTTGTAGGACTGTCTTCTGGACTGGACTCTGCTGAGGGAGAGCTTTCAGACTGAAGTGGACAAACTGACAAAGTAAGTACAAGTTATTCTCTCCATATAAACTCAAGTGAACACAATAAGAAGAGAGTGCATTGTGCATTGAGTTATGAGATGTACTTATGTTAATTAAAAACGATAACATCACACGAACATGAAGAGTGTGTTGTCATGTGATCATCCAGACACACATTCACTTTAAAGAAACTCCTCTTCTTCAGGTTCAGACATCCAAATATTGTAGATCTGCTGGGTTTCAGTGAAGGACGAGGATCAGTGTGTCTCATCTACAGCTACATGGACAACAGATCACTGGAGGACCAACTGCACAACGTAACACACCAAACACAGATATACACAACATAACACAACACACATGCAGTTATACATGTTTATATAATGTGTGTGTGTATTTATATTTATATGTGTGTGTGTTTTTTCAGGAGTATGTGTCCCTCTCCTGGTCTCAGAGAGTCAGTGTTGTTGAAGGAGCATCAACCGCTCTGCAGTTTCTTCACTTTCCCCCTGAAGGAGAAACTCCACTCATCCACGGAGACGTCAAGAGGTCAGAATCACTTCATGTGACATCACATCACACCTACAACCCCGATTCTAAAGAGGTTGGGTCTCTGTGTAAAACATTGATAAAAACAGAATGTGATCATTTGACCTTTATTTTACTCATTAATGTTCAAACTGGTAAATTTGGTTTTCACTTTCTGTCCTCCTCAACTCAGCCTCCAGCAGAAAATGGTTTCTCTTGTGTAGCATGAAGGGACTAGAACTTGCATTACCTTTGTTGTAGAATGACAGATAAATCAACCTTGAATTAAGACATCACGCATCACAACACAACACACGACTCCGTGCCACTGTGTTAATCATGTCGTTTTTCCTGCCTGTTATTATATGAGACATTTCCATCTTTACATGTTATAGATTGTTAACAGGTGAATCTGGAATCTTGACATGTTACAAACATGTTCAAACTGGGAACAACCCATTTCCCAGTGATTCAGGATTCAAACAAGTGGGATTTCTTCTTCTGTTGTATGTTTCACAGCTCCGTATTAGTGAACTGCTCTCACTCTAAAATACTGCTAGTTCTATTCAAACTATCACTGCTACTACTATATTTCATTATTATTATTATAATTCTGTACAGTAGGGTGTAGAATCACGCATCAGATCTGCTCTCAGCATGACATCACAGCAGGTAACAGACACGCAACAGCTGTCAAGTCACATGACATTGTGGATTGTCAGCAGAAAGTAGAGAACATGTTGGACTCTTTTTACTTTTTACTACAACAGCTGGTTTGATTATCACTGTCTCTTGTCTTTGTCCCTGTTTGTCTCTGCAGTTCAAACATCCTGTTGGACCGCCACCTAGTGGCCAAGCTGGCAGACTTCGGTCTGGCTCGGTTTGCATCTCGCAGCTCATCAGGACACTCAGCTGCTAAGACGGCATCAGTCGGTAAAACAGCGACGATCAGAGGAACGCTGGCGTACCTGCCTGATGAATATGTGAGGAACGGAGAGCTGGGGACTGCTGTGGACGTCTACAGCTTCGGAGTGGTGAGACACCGCAGGGGCCGATGGGAAGTGTAGTCTGTTAGGTCACCAAAGACTGAAGCTCTCTTGACAGGTTTGAAGATCAGACTGAAATTAAATTCAGCATTAGGTTTGTTCCAGGAAATAAAAACAAAGTTATTTGAACAGTAATTTTCAGTCGTCAGCTTTTATTTCATGAGTGCACTATCCAGCTGCATATTACTTACATGACAAAATATTTGTTGAGTTTCTCATAGGAATAGTTACATTTTCTCTGTCGGTGTAAAAATGCAAATATATGTTGAGAATATGTAAAAACGGAAATTAAAAATAGTTGATAAATCAATAACTGAGGTGGTCACAGGTTCATAAATCTGATTCTGTCAAGATTAAAAATTAGTTAATATCAGACATGTGGGAAATAGAACAACTCAATAATAATGATTAATCAGCTCTGACAACTCTGAACAGGTAACAGGTGCAGTGACGCTAAAAGCTCTGTGATGATGTCATTATATAATGTTTGCTGTAGTTAAAGGAAAAGAAGCAGAGCTTTTTATTGGTCACACAGCATTTTACATCTTTGTGTGTGTTTCAGGTGTTGTTGGAGGTCCTGACCAGTCGTCGAGCTTTAGAGAACGACGGGAAGTCAGGAGAGAGATACCTGGTGAGAACACACACACACACAAACACACACACACACACGCACACAGTCGTGTCTTTCTATTCTTGTGTGGACACTCCATAATAATGTAATAATGCATTCCATAGCCCCATACCCTAACCCTAACCATCACAACTGAATGCCTAACCCTAACCTTTACCCTAACCCGAATCTTACTCTAATTGTGACCCTAAAACCAAGGCATCCGAGCATAATCCTTGTGTGGACCAGCAAAAATGTCCTCACAGGACAAAATGTCCTCACAAGAAAGGTTGTTTGTCAAGGGTTGGTCCACAAATGGATAGAAAGACATGTATACACACACAACACACACACACACACACACACAGAGTTTATTACCAGGTATTATGGGGTCTGAACACAATAAGTGTGACACAACAAACATTCTTCAAATGTTCCTGTGGTGTTTGCCGTAGTGATGTGGGTCTGGTTCTGGTTGTGGGTCTGGTTCTGTAGAAGGACCTGGTTGAGAATGTTGAAGAGAGCCCATCTGGTTCGTCTGCAGCGGCATGGAGGACACAGCTGGACCACCGGCTGATCACAGGTCAGTGTGTGTTTTTAGCCTCATCCTGACTTTCTCCTGCTGCTTTGTTTCCTGCCTGTTATCTGCAGCTGCTGTATTCATGTTGTGTCTTTAGGGGGCGCTGCAGAGCCTGCTGGCTGTATGGAGATGGTGGCTCTGGCCTGCAGGTGTCTGGACAAGAAGAGGAAGAAGAGACCGGCCATGACACAGGTCAGAAAAGACTGTTGGTTTGTTTAAAATGTTTCTATGCGAGTGCAAAGAAACTTTCCTCCTTCAGCGAATGTGAAAACAAAAGTAGTTCTGTACAGTGAAGTCAACCAACAACAAGAACCAGTTTTTCAATGAAGTTAAACTAAAATTTCATTTTTGTCAACTTTCATTTTCTCTAACTGCTGGAATGAAGGTAAAATGGAAACCCCACTGAAAAACAGTTTAATTTTTCATTTAAGTTTTGTTAGAAATGAGCTCAAATCAGGTTTTAAATTAAATGTATAAGTTCACTGTTTCATTTTCAAGTTTAGGCTGCACATTGTCTGGCAATTTGAGAATGAATGAATTGAAAATGTATACTGAAAGTGCTTGTAATGTACAAACCTGAAAATATAAACATTTTGATTTAAAATTGGTCATACACCATGTACACTAAAGATGGAAAGTTAAATCTCAATGTGAAAGGATTTTATTTCTTAACTTTGTCAATCCTTTGAATATGAAACAAACACATGTGTCAGTGAAACCAGCCTGGTGTTCCTCAGGGTTCCAGTTCAGATCTTCTTCTGTTCCTCATGTCCATGTTCTCCTCTCAGGTGTTTGACAAACTACAGGATATCCACAACATTGTGAGAAAGACCAGCTCCCCCTCCTCATCCTCCTCCCCCCTCCGAGATCACCCTCATCTTCAACCCCCCTCCCAGTCCTTCCCCAGACCCCCTGCCCACTGGACTCCAGTGTGGGAGCTCTGTCCCAACACCTGTCCAAAATGGGACCACTGGAAGACACCTACCAGCCCTCCCAGCACTCCCAGTTCACTTCTTCCTCATTCTGCTCCCTCACCCCTCCTCACCCACTACACTCCTCCTCTTCCCTCACCCCCTCCTGCTCCTCGTTGGCTGGTCCCTGTGAAACCGATGAGAGTCGAGGCTTTTCCCAGTACGATCTTCACTCCCAGTTCAGATCTAACGGGACAAGCTCCGGTTCTCTGTCTCCATCCACCAGAGACCAGTTTCACAGTCCAGCTGGGCCCACAGAGTCCCATTTTAGCCAGCCTTCTGTCCCCACTGAGGACCAGTACAACTTCCCTCCCCAGCCCAGCAGCACCAGTGACAGGTCTGGGGCCAGGGCCCTCACAGGTGCCCCCACAGGACCAGACACCAGAGGACAGACTGCAGCAGGGGCCACAGCAGGGTTCTATGGTGTCCCACAATCACTCTCTTCTGTGGGGTCCCTGCATTCATTGTCCCTTGGGCCCCCAGGTACATCAATAGCTTGTTAAAGGATTAATATACTGAACATACAACAAGTGAACATGGAGGAAATTTTGAGTTGTATGAGCAGGTGAAATTAGAAATAGAAGCTTGTCTCTAATATAAGTCTGTCTCAGTGGAACACCAACAGCTGTTCTTCAGTTCAAACTGGGCCTCATGCTGACTTCACTGTTTGCTATCTTTAGTTTTATCATCGCTAAATTCAAACAGGTTGCAGCTCACAAACCGGTTCTTATGTAGAGATGAGTTGTAACTAAATATGTGCAGCCACTAACTGCAGGTGGAGCTGTTGAGCATCTAACTGACAAAGCTAATGTTAGCATGCTAACATCTGACCTATTTAGAGTAAAAGAGATAATGAGAACTGACTGACTGACCTAAAACTGGCAAAGTGCTGTTTAATAATGATTCAATCTGGAAGATTTTAAATTTCATTTCAGTAAAACATCAAGCCTGTAGCATTTGGCTAAATGAGTAAATAACATCAGTTAGCTTAGAATAATCAAATGTGTATATCTGTGCGAATAGTACTAACTCTTTCTAGCTGTAATTATTAAAAGTTATGCTAACTTGTGATGCTGCATTGACTTCCTGTTTACATGGCTGATTGATCTTAATTGGACAGATGTTGCAGATGTTTCCCAGCAACAGTTCAACATGTGAATAAAGTCTGTAACGCTTTAATGGTTGAACCTGATTCAGTGAATCACTGGTTTGAAGTAAATGTAGGATACTTAAGAATTGATTAAATCTAACAGCACAAAGTTTCGAGTCTCAAAAATGTTCATTTTCAACTTTTGTTCATCACTGAGTCTGAAAATTCTTTTCATTAAGATTATTTCAATCCAATTCCAATACACATGAACTTTTGTAGAAATCCCTCCGTATATAGAAATGAGGCAGCCTGCAGATTCACTGAATGAGAAAAGACCCTTTGTTTCATAGAAAGCAATGTGGATTATATGAATCTAAAACAACTGCACTTCCTGTCTGTGTGTTCAGTCCACATGAATCCCAGTAAGCAGCGTTTCCTGCGGAAGAAAACTCTGTATGAGGAGGGAAGGATCCACACCCCTGAGCTGCTGTCATCTCAAGACCTCTGTATGCAACATCAGTTCACCCGAAATCCTCCATTGAAGTCCCGTCTCATTTCATCTCAGTTTGTCACACATCTCCTTTCATTCAGTCTCATTTTTATCTCTACTCATCTAATTTCTGTTTAATATAATCTTTTTAATGTCAGATCTCATTTTGTGTCGTCTCATTCAGTTTTATGTTGTTTCCTTCCTCAAATTTCTTCTACTTTTATTCTCATCTCACATCTCTTTTTATGTTGTCTGCTCCTCCCTCATAGTGTTTTCTTCTTGTTCACCCCGTCACGTTATCTGGTGTCTCATCTCATGTTTCATGTGTTACCTCAGATGGAGGGACGAGTTCTGTGGAGTTCAGAGGACCAGAGGAGAGTGACGAGCTGGATTATCTTCCTGCTAAACACGACTGACTGACTGTTTGTTTAACCAGCTCGAAACAAACATAAACCAGCCTGCACAGAGCGCCACACGGTTGCAGTTCAATCTGAAGGACTGTTCCAGAGTCTGATGCTCTCACACAGAGATTTGAACTCTTAAAGACGTTTATCTTCTTGTTTGTGCTATAAACTGCTGGATGTCGCCGAGTCGTGCAGAGACGCAGGCGTTTGCTGAATCTGTTCATTGTTTTTCAGTTGGAGGCTCTTTGGAGACGTTCCAGCAGACTGCAGTGATCCAGTTGTCTCTATGTTAATGTGACAGCACTGAAATATTTCCCTCCACTACACTGAAATCAACAGCACCTTGACTCAGTCATACAGAGAAACCAGACTCACGTAGAGGTACGACCACATCATCACACCTGCAATGATGTCAGATTAGCCTGGACTATTTTTTCATATTGGTTCACTGATTCTTAAAATTCAGACACCTCATTAATTGTAATTCTTTGTCATAAAATGCTGAAATGCAAAATATATAAGAATTGAATGTATGTTTGTTTTGAGACTCTCACTGTTCATCTGATATATTTTCATTCTTTGTCATTTCATTTTTTAATATTCTGATATTTATTGTTTCAGATTAGAAACATGACAATAGCACAAAAACAACATAACCTGCTTTTGAACACAAGTTGTCATGGAGCACACAGATGTATATATAAATACATACAGTACATTCTCGTTTACAGTTCTGCCTTTAATTATGTATTTTATACTATATATTTTTAGTTAATATTTTTTTGATATGTTGATTTATGTAAATGATCCTTTTTCTGGTTCCTGTCAAAATGGTAAATTATCTGAACATTAACAAACTGTTGTTCTTTCTTTGGAAGAACAACTTCACACCAATTTCCTGGTGTCAGTTTTTTTTTGTTTTTTTCTGCTACAAGCATCCAGTCTGTCTGTTGCATATCCCATAATGTCTTTTATGGTTGTGTTTTTTATGCTGTAAAATGTCCCAGAAAACGGAGGTTTTGTGTAGCTCCAGAAACATGAGTTGCAGTTTGATCCTGCAGGTTGAAGAAGTTGGTCAGTCTGTGTCGTTCATTGTGTTCCACATAATTTTTTATAATCATGTAATTCATTGTCACCGAGACACTCATCTGATGTCACTCACCTAAGCGTCACCTGTATGAAATACCTTTGACTTGCCAGTGTCGGTGTAGACGCTGAACTTCCTGTGTTCGTCCTCCAGGGGGCGTTCTGTTCTCACGGCTCCTCGCTGGAGTCCAGGAGAAAATGGCGGCTTCCTGAGCGGCATGAGAAGATGTTCATGCTGTTATTTAGGTTTACACTGCCCGGACACTTTCCCCTTAGGGTAGCATCAGTTTCCAGACTTTAACTGTAACTTACAGCTAATCACCAGTAAGTATTGAGTACAAAAGAAAACGCTGGTTGTTAGTTTGCAGCTTATCGGTGTTGTTTTTTGAGGGAAGGAAAAGTTCGCACCATCAATGCTAACGACGTTAGCGTTTATTGTTTGTTTTTTAAACAAAACATAATCAGCTTAGCTCAATCGCGCAATTAGTCCTGAGTGTTTAATTATCAACCGTAAAATGTGACTGTTTCGAGTTCGTTGTGAAGCTTCATTTAGCCGCTAATCGAAGCTATCGAATCTGTAGCGCTTGCTAATTTAAATGCTACTTAACTGTTTGACGAGCTAATGTTGTTTTTGTTAAAGTACAAACTGTCCGTCAAGACGAGCTAATATGGGGACACAAAACTATCTGATATAACGATAACAGGTTTATTCGTTGGGCAGGACTGCGGCTATTAGCTATTAGCACAGCAGCACTGGTCGTCGTTGATCGAAGGCCACTGTTGTGGTGTTAGCATGAGCAGGGAGCTGGTTAGCCAACATAAGTCCCTGCGTGTTTGTTAACGATTCATTTTATTTATTAAATTGCACTGAACCAAATGATTGTGGAGACAATAAACTGTTGCTCTGTGTAATTTCCTGTGTCGGCTTGCTGTTTGCCAGCCCTGAAACTTAACCCAGGTGTGTCGGTCACATGTGTTTACCTACGGGCCAGCCGAGGACACGGACCCGGTCTGCGGTGTCTCAGCCATCAGATCAGATGTAATATTCAGTCATGAGTCTGTTCATTTACTGACAGTCTGAGGTAGTAAAGGAACAAGTTAGTTTTCATCTTCAAAACGACATATTTTGTTCATCTTTTCTTTGGAAACATTCAGTCAGTTCTTTTTTTTTTCCTGCAGCGGACATTTTAATATATAGTTTAATGAGGCTGCAATTAATGATCATTGTTCATAGTTCAGTTCAGTTTAACAAAACATCAGACGACTGATGGACATTTTGACAGACTCATTTTGCTTTCTACTATTCCAAAGGTGAACTGATAACTAATAACTCCTGAATTCACTGACATTCATTGACGATTTTGTTTCCTCTGCTGACATTAATGAACAGTGTTCGGTATGAGGATGTTCGGGTCTGATGATGTGAACAGTCAGACATTTCTGACAGTATTCATGTATGTGATGTGAATCAGCAGATACTATTTCAGTGTTTGAATTTGTTCCCACTGACGGCCTGTGGAGGATCAGCTGGCTGTTAGCATGTTAGCCGTTAGCCACCTGCTCGTCTCCAGCAGCTGTTTGGTTGCTGTTAGCAGCAAGATGGCGGCTTCCATCCGGCGCACAGACCCGCTGCTCTGCACATTTAACACCAGCGTGGAGCCTCCACAGAGTCCCGCACACTGATGCTCGGAGCGGCCGGGCACCGCACTCACCCGCAGCCGGACATGCAGCTCTGTTTCTGCTGCTTTCTGGTAGCCTGAGCGGCTACCGGCGGCTTTCTACCGACCGCTCAGCGTTCACGGGGCTAAAATGGCGGACTGTGTACCGCTGTCTCTGGGCTAACAAACATCACGGTGATTCCCCTCCGAACCACAGACTGTCACCGGAGGAGGACGTTTCTTCACTCGGGTTAATAAAGGTGATTGAGTTTGCTGCAGGCAGCTGGAAAAACACCTGAAATCCTGCTAATTTATAATGAACACCTGTTGGCTACACAGCGAGCTTCTGTCAAATTAGCCGGCTAGTTAGCCTCGGGAGCTAGCAGGGTCATGGCGCCCCTGAGCTGCTGTTAACGAGCCAGAGGTTTTCGTTGATTTCACTCAATTTGGATTTTTCTTCCTCATCGAGGACCGAGACACGCGAAGTCGGACAGCAGCGTCATGGCTACTGAAGCCGGTACCCCCGCGGTGCTGCAGCCTCGTTGGAAGCGCGTCCTGGGCTGGAGCGGCCCGGTGCCGCGGCCCCGGCACGGACACCGAGCCGTGGCCATAAAGGAGCTGATGGTGGTGTTCGGCGGAGGGAATGAGGGGATCGTGGACGATCTGCACGTCTACAACACAGGTAACGTTACCGTGTGTAAACGCCTCTAAATGATGGAAGTCTGGAAACTGCAGCTGCACCGAGAGCTGCTACATTATCTTCTGTTAATGCTAATGAAAGCTAACCGTTACCCTGAACTAACTTTGTTGCAGCACTACAGTGTTTTGTTCTGTAGCTGCGGTTGAAACTGGCGGTGGCTCAGTGGATCCACCGGGGTTCGACTGGAGGCTGTTAGCTTCTGCTCGGTGACGCTAACGGACTAGCTGTTGATGCTAAGGGAGCAGAAACAGGAAACTGGCGCGTTTTTCATGAAAACACAGTGACGTCACAGCACCACGCCCCCTGCAGCCGCAGCAGAAATGATGACGAAAAATAAATAAATAAATAACATCAAAGAATACAAAAATCCGGTGAAGGCGGAATTAAAATTGTGTCACCATCTCTTCCATGAGAAAATCACTTAATCACATCTGTTGATCAACAAGAGCTGTCGAAAGACCTTTAGTTAAAGCAGAATGAGAAGGATTTTCCTTAAACAGTTTGAGATCACAGGTTCGGTCAGTCTGACGTCATCAGGATCTTACAGGACTCATAATGGCTGTGATGTCATAACTAACAGAAAATAAGAAAAACGAAGCCTTCTGACCGATGAAGACCACATATTCTCTTGATGAATTCATAATTCAGATTTAATACACACTTAATATTTTTCTAAATCCTACAACTACATATAAATAACCACACTGCTGTTGGTGCTCGTGTTCCTGTTTCTACAGGTAGTTTGTCTAATCTTCAGTCATGCAGCTGTTCCACAGTGTTTCAAGTCATGTCCTGAAGATTATAATTACATCTCTTCAAAAGCCAGCCTTCCATTCATCAGTAAGAAACTTAAAGAGGAGTTTAGTGCAAATTAAATCCTTTCTTACAGAAATTAATGCCCTGGAGGAATTGAATAAGGCTTTAGAACAACCACAGCTCTGAAACTGCTCTTACTAAAATACTCAGAAACCTCAGACAGAATTCTGATGAAAATAAGGTCTCACTTCTTGTTCCCTTAGATTTCAGCGCATCTTTTTTCATATAATTAACCATAAAATCTTGATCAATCATCCTGAGAAGTTGGTTTGTTTATTATTATTTTCAGTTTACATGCTGCCACTGGTTGACATCGTTAGAACACGGCCACTTTATGTTCTTTGCACAACATTTTGCATCGTCTTGCACATCATTCTTACCTCTACTACTGCATTATTACTCATAGGATCAGTGGTTTTTAGGTACTTGTTTGTTGCACTGGATGTTGGTTTTTGCACTGTATGTTTTATGTCTTGCTGTTCAGTGTGTTATGTGTTGTGCTGTGTTTTGTTTTACTGTAGCTGCTCCAACAAAAGAATTTCCCAGCTAGGGACAAATAAAGTACATCTATCTATCTATCCATCTAGAAAGCCCAATGTATGTTTCCATAGTTGTTCCATAGTTCCTCTTCTGAACCAAATAAACTCCATTACTATGTGTGTTTTGGCAGTAAATAAATAAATGAGGACACAAACAAAACCCTACTGGCTCTAAAACAAAAAAGCCAATAAATTCAAATTTTAAATAAACAGTGAAAATTCACTCCCTAAAGTAAAACAAACACACTTGTCTGTATCAGAGGAGCTGGCTCATTAAATATTTAAAAAAGAAAACTAAAAATGTACCTCTTCACTTCAACCTTTAACTCGCTCTGACTTTCCTGATACAGGTCTGAAACTCTTTCTTTGAAACAAAGTTAGCAGAATGGAAAATGTGTGGCTGAATGAAGTGAATGTGTAAACTGTCTGACCTCTGTTGTCTCACCCCTGCAGCTACCAACCAGTGGTTCATCCCTGCAGTCCGAGGTGACGTCCCCCCCGGCTGTGCCGCCTACGGCTTCGTGTGCGATGGGACGAGGCTGCTGGTGTTTGGAGGGATGGTGGAATACGGCAAATACAGCAGCGACCTGTACGAACTGCAGGTCAGTGATGTCACTTGAGTTGGTGGGGCCTTAGGACACTGAGGGCATTCAGTACTGTCACATCATGGTCTCAGGTCCAAGCTATCAGAGCTTATCAGACATTTCTGGGCCATTTTCAGACCCAGCAGGTAGATGATAATCAATTAAAAATGAATGAATGAAAATTGATTATTTAAATTGGTGTTTCAATAAAGCTCTGTAAAATAGTAAAAAAGAACAATACTTTTGTCAACTAATTTTGTCTTTAAATCACAAATTAATAATTAGATTTTAAAATTGAACTGCCAAACTACATTTTTTGAGTTATGTGTCACATTTCCTCTCACAGCACAGGGTCTGAAAAAAGCACCTGCCAAATGCTGGTAGATTTTCTGTGTGACAACTAAAATATAACCATCACAGTGTAAAATAGTTTTACTGCCACTGTTAAATTTCAAAGTAATAATTTCCTACATCTTGTTACAGAGTTGCTGTGAAAGACAAACAGTGGCTGTGTTGAACTCTGAAGCTCAAAGACACCAGTCGTAGCTGTTCGGACACTGTCTGGGTTTGTTGATAAACCTGGACACTGCAGACTGTAGTTGACTGTTTGTTGTCTCTGTCAGGCGAGTCGTTGGGAGTGGAAATGTCTGAAGGCCAAGCCTCCAAAGAATGGGCCACCCCCCTGTCCTCGCCTTGGACACAGCTTCTCTCTGATTGGCAATTCGTGCTACCTGTTTGGAGGACTGGCTAATGACAGTGAAGACCCCAAGAACAATATCCCCAGGTACAAAACATCAGACTGTCCTCTGGTACCTGAATCACCTCGGCTATCTGATCCAAAACAAGGTTATAGACATGTTGCTCTAGTTTGAGAGAACATCTTCTTAGACCCAGAAAAAGGTTCTAGTGAAACATGTGGTTTAGATGGAAACCATAAATAGAGACAGTATGATTTCCACATTAAACATCTTAAATATTTTTGCTCGCCAAGACTCTGAATACGGATGGATGAGTCATGTCTGCATGACACAGGTGTTTTTGAGGTATCTTTATACGATAGAAATGCATATGAATGGGTTTAATGCCTCCCCTCCCTGTCAGGTATCTGAACGACCTGTACTGCCTGGAGCTGCGGCCGGGCTCCAGCGTGGTCGGCTGGGAGATCCCACTGACCTCAGGTCAGCCGCCGCCGCCCAGAGAGAGTCACACGGCTGTGGTGACAAGCGGCTGTGGAGCCAACCGACTCATCATCTACGGAGGGATGAGCGGCTGCAGACTGGGAGACCTGTGGGTGCTCAACGTAGGTGAGACATGGGAGAGACAGACACAACAGTTAAAAATCATTTCTGATGTATCTGACTTGGAGCTAAACAATATAACCAAACAAACATGGACGCCTCACTCATTTAAGAGTTTAATAAGAATATCATATAAATGGATCCAGATTTATATTGTAGTCTAAATTTTATACACTATGTTCACTCTTCAAACTGCTGATTTCTGATTGGTTCTTGGTCTGATGACGTCACAGACTCTCTGGCGTGGAGTAAACCAGCCTTCAGTGGAGCTGCCCCCCTCCCCCGCAGCCTGCACTCTGCCACCACCATCAACAACAAGTAATACTACCCACAAATACTACAGATACATGTTAATAAGAGATAAGATATACCTTTATTCGTCCCACAGTGGAGAAATCCACAATGCCTCTGTTAATCTGATTCTATCTATAATGTATCTGTTCATCTGACGTTTACAAATACTGGTATACTGTACTGAAGAATACTGTCTCTCTCTCTTTCTCTCTGTCTCCACCTGTCTCTGTCTCTACCTGTGTGTCTCTCTCTCTCTCTGTCTCTGTCTCTCTCTCCCTCTCTCTGTCTCCACCTGTCTCTGTCTCTACCTGTGTGTGTTTCTCTCTCTCTCTGTCTCTCTCTCCCTCTCTCTGTCTCCACCTGTGTGTGTCTCTCTCTGTCTCTCTCTCTCTCTCTCTCTCTCTCTCACTCACTCACTCACTCTCTCTGTCTCTTTCTCTCTCTCTCTCCACCTGTCTCTGTCTCTACCTGTGTCTCTCTCTCTCTCTCTCTCTCTCTCTGTCTCTGTCTCTCTCTCTCTCTCTCTCCCCTCTCTCTGTCTCCACCTGTGTGTGTCTCTCTCTCCCTCTCTCTGTCTCCACCTGTGTGTGTCTCTCTCTTCCTCTCTCTGTCTCCACCTGTGTGTGTCTCTCTCTTCCTCTCTCTGTCTCCACCTGTGTGTGTCTCTCTCTTCCTCTCTCTGTCTCCACCTGTGTGTGTGTGTCTCTCTCTCTCTCTCTCACTCACTCACTCACTCTCTCTGTCTCTTTCTTTCTCTCTCTCTCTCCACCTGTCTCTGTCTCTACCTGTGTGTCCCTCTCTCTCTGTCTCTGTCTCTCTCTCCCTCTCTGTCTCCACCTGTCTCTGTCTCCACCTCTCTCTGTCTTGTCAGGATGTATGTGTTTGGAGGTTGGGTTCCTCTGATGATGGAAGATGTCAAAGTGGCGACTCATGAGAAGGAGTGGAAGTGCACCAACTCACTGGCCTGCCTCAACCTGGGTACGTACACACAAACTACACACCACGTGTGACGTACATTCATTCCCTGTATCGCTGACGTTCACACACCTATAGAAAGTAGTAAGCGGTCTCTGTCTTCTCATGAAACTGCAGCTCAGCAGGTGAGGCCAGGCTGAGACACCAGGTTTCATTCATTGCTTATGTCCTACCCCCAGAACTTAATGTTTCATGGTATGGGGTCCTTGCAATGTGACTGAAAACAGATTTATGTCCCAACAACATGAGTAATACATGTTCACACACACTCACACATTCACACACACTGTTCAGAGAGCAGTGACATCAGGAAGAAGACATTTTGGTATGACTATATGTCTGTGTGTGTGTGTGTGTGTGTGTGTGTGTGTGTGTGTGTGTGTAGATACGATGTGCTGGGAGATGGTGGAGATGGACACTCTGGAGGAGAATATCCCCAGAGCTCGAGCAGGTCACTGCAGTGTGGCAATCAACTCCAGACTCTACATCTGGAGCGGCAGAGACGGATACAGGAAGGCCTGGAACAACCAGGTCTGCTGCAAGGACCTCTGGTACCTGGAGACAGGTGAGGAGGACAGCTACTGTGTAGAACATGTACTACAAACAGTAGGCCCAAAAATCTGAAATCAGAAAAATCTCTAAAAATTTTTATGCAAACCTGGAAATAATCAGAAAATTTGAGGTTTGAAGAAATTATGACAGATTTTACATTCTGCACTTTTTTGGGGTTGGCAATCAAATTTAAGCAAATTTGCTGCATTGGGCCAACTGACCTCCTTTTGTACAAAAGGTCAGATTTCCTTCAGTTGTATCTTTTCCATTAAAGCATGTGTTCAGATGGCACTCAGGTAGATTTGATCTGTTCCTCAGAGGCTTGTTCAAGTAACTCAACTTGCAGCCAGTGTTCACCTGTTATAAATATCACGTTTACAGCAGATCATTGCTCACTAAGCAGCATTGTGATAGTTTGAAGCCTCGGAACTAAGTGAAAGAGTCAAAGGTCAGATTGTTATTCTGAAGGGTCTTTCTCAGGGTCAAATCATGGCTTGACTGAAGGTTTCTAAGGGGGTATTGTATGGAACTCTAAAACACTTTGAGATGACTCCAAGTCAAAACTCCAAAAGACGGCTGTCTTGTCGTATCTCAGAGGACAAGGATCTGTTTCTGAACCATCTGAACCTGAACCTTGAAGTGGAAAGGCCAAACACTTGGGCTAAGAAATACCAGCATTTCCCAGTGGATGACTGGAAAAAGTCTGTTTACTGATGAATCCAAATTTGAGATTGATGTCAGTAACAGAAGGAAGAGGAGACAAATGGGAGAGAGAATGAAACCACAGTGGATCAAACCCACAGTGAAACCTGCTGGAGGAATATTCAGGTCACACCTGCACCAAACTGCCTCCACCCTGACGGAAGAGAAGAAACCCTTTGTCCTTCACAGACATGCTGCACCCTCTGGTTTGAAGGATTCATACTGCAGCAGGATAAAGACCTCAAAGCTCTGCAAGAACCACCTGAAGACCAAAGAAGACCAAGGGGTCCTGACTGTCCTGGACTTTCCTCAACAGGCACCTGAACTCGACCACACTGATCATTTGTGGGGCACATTGTCAGATCATGCTGGGATAACATGGGTCATCAGGATCTGCATAAACTTGTGGAGTCCAGCTTGAGCGCATGCTGTCATTAAAGCAAAAGGGGGATGAACCAAAACCTAAGATTCTAAAATTCATGTACATTTTTCAATTACTTTTCACTCAAATTGTTAAGCTGATATTTTAAAATATATATATCTATTAAGATAAGATAAGAACTTTATTAATCCAGAAGGAAATTTTTGTGCCAGAGTACTCCATAAATTACAGCAGCAAAAATACAAAATACAACTATAGGACATCAAATAAAATATACAATGCAAAGTGTTCAGAAAATTGCAGAGAAAAGCATGATGTTACACATACTAGCAAATACTGCACCTGATACGGAGAGTATTGCACATGATAATGAAAATAATTTTGCACCTTAAATAGAAAAATAGGTTATTTGCAGATGTGGGTGAAACATAGTAGAGCTTATAAGAACATAAGCAAATATTATTGATGACATATGATATTGCACATGAATATGAACATGGTACATGCGAGGTAGTATCAGAAGTAATATACTTCAATTATTCTTCCTGCAGAAGGGGGATGAGTTATACAGATTGATGGCCACAGGTAGAAAAGACCTCCTGTGGTGTTCTGTGGTGCACCTCAGTGGTCTCAGTCTACACCTGAAGGTGCTCTGGTAGGACTCCAGTGTGGCGTGCAGGGGGTGAGAGGTCCATGATACTGAGCAGTTTCTTCAGCATCCCCCTCTCCGACACCTCCACGAAGGACTCCATTTCCACTCCCAGGACAGAGCCAACTCTCCTGATGAGCTTGTTGAGTCTGTTAGTGTTGGCTGCCTTCAGCCTGCTGCCCTAGCACACTACATATTATCACATTTGAATCAAATGCAAAATAGAAGGATCTTGATTGATGGTCTCAGACTTTTGTTTCCCAGTGTATATTGGTGTGAACTATATGCAGCTAGTACCTGGAGACAGGTGAGGGCCTCTGATAGGTACAGATGTTTCCCGTCTGTCTGACCTGATGTTACCTGTCCGTCTGACCCTGTCTCACCTGTCTGTCCTCAGAGCGTCCCTGCGCCCCCTCTCGGGTGCAGCTGGTCCGGGCCAACACATCATCTCTGGAGGTGAGCTGGGGGCCGTCACAGACCGCCAACACCTACCTACTGCAGCTGCAAAAGTATGATATTCCCGCCACACCTGCAGCTACCTCACCTGTCCCTAGCCCCGCCCCCAACCCAGTCCCCATTGTCACACCTGGAGCCAGCTCCCCTAAGAGCTCTGCCCCCATCGCCATGATACCAGCTAACCAAACTGTTCCGCTGTCCGGCATCACGGTAGTCCCCTCTCCCACTGCCTCCATACCTGAAAGCCCCCTGGCTGCTGCCGCCAAAGCACCAGGTAGGTTTACACACCCGGACAGGTAGATCTACAAGTGATAGAACAGGTGGATCTGAATGTTCCTCACGTGTTTCCTGTATTTCTGCAGCTGTCCTGAAGGTGGCAGCAGGTGCAGTGGGTGGAGCCTCTGTCGTGACAGTGAGACAGACCACAGCCAAATCTCCAGTCGCGCTGACAACACTTCCTGCAGGTGTTCGTATGGTGGTACCTGCTCCGAACGGGCAGGGGACGGTAAAGAGCCATCTATGATTCTCATCTCTTAACTCAAGGTCCACTTACTTTTCCTGGAGATGCCCAACAGATGAAGTTTGCTCAGTTGTCATGGAGATGGGTCTATTGTCTCAATGACACCTGCTGCTTAATGTTAAAAAATCCACTGGAGGTTTCAGCTACACCCTGTGGTCTTCCCTAGTGAATGTTTGTTCAGTTCAATGAATGAATGAAATGAAGCATAAACAACCAGATGTTGTCATGTGACTGAAATTCAAGACTACATCTGAGCAACTGCTGATGAAGGCCACGAACTGGCTGAAATCTTTGGCAAATTTCCAGTAAGTGGACTTTGTGTTAAGAAATTTTAACTACTTAACTTCTTTTCGGACCAGAATGAACTTTGACTCTCACACCTACCTCCTGCTCTCAGCCAATAGGAAGCAGTCCTCAGATGAGCGGTATGGCGGCATTGGCGGCGGCAGCTGCAGCAACTCAGAAGATCCCTCCGTCCACAGCGACGGTGCTAAATGTCCCTGCAGGAGCAACGATTGTAAAAACGGTGGCTGTGAGTCCAGGCTCTAGTAGTCTGCCGGTCAAAGTGGCCGCTCCAGTTACAATGGTACATACAATACACAACTGTGATACTATAGTAATACTCAAATTCTGAAATAGTGGCCGGGGCCTTTATTTAACTCAGCTCAGCTGCAGAGACTAACGGGACTTTGTTTCAAATTATAATATATATTCAAGTATATTTGTCATATTTTTGTACGAAGCATCTTTGCCTACTTTCAGTCAGTCAGTACATACAGACACTATAAATGTGATACACTGTAAACATCCAGCTGTATGTGTGTGTCTCAGGTGAGTAACCCGGCCACTCGCATGCTGAAGACTGCTGCTGCTCAGGTGGGCGGGGCCTCGGTAGTCCCCACCCCCGGGACCCCTAGCCGACCAATCATCACGGTCCATAAGTCCGGCACGGTGACGGTCTCCCAGCAGGCTCAGGTGGTCACCACGGTGGTGGGCGGAGTCACAAAGACCATCACTCTTGTTAACAGTCCAATTAGTGTGGGAGGAGGGGGAGCACTGGTGAGTGATGCCACCTGCTGGTCATCAAATTAAAATGTATACATCGTCATTACTCAACGTTTTGTTTTTTTCACGTTTGCTCATGAAACAATATCACATCACATAAGATTCAAGTTTTATTTTTGGTAATAGACAGAAACAAACAGTAACATCTTTAACTTTTTTTTTTGCTAATGTTATTATTTATACTGCCACTTTGTTAATTGCCACTTTATTTTTGAGCACTTTATTTCAATTTGCCTGTTTTTGCAAGCTGCTGTAACAAGTGATTTTCCCCTGAGGGGGATCAATAATTTGTTAAAGAATTTGTTGAAGGTTGACAATGTTTGCATATTTGACAATGAAACAGTTCTGTCATGAATGTATTTAGAAAATATGTCTGTCCAGCTGAAAGTGTGACAGAGTATTTATTTCTGGTCTTGAGCTTGCACAGCCTCATCAGTCGGAGGTCTGATGAAAGTCAGACTTCAGACACTACATGCTTTGACAAACTACTGAAAACACCTGTAATGCATTCAGTTCTCTGAGAGGACTTTACACATTTGTGACATCATAAACATGTGTGATCAAAACCTTTTTGATGCTTTTTAGGAAAAAAACATGACACTGTAAACTGTAAATCTTCCCGTTCATGTGGACACAGTGATGACATCCCTCCTCCTCTGTTTCAGCTCAGTAACCTGGGGAAGGTGGTGTCAGTGGTTCAGACCAAACCGATTCAGAGTGGAGCTGTTACTGGTCAGGCTGGGAGCAGCTCAGTCACCCAGATCCTCCAGGTACTGGTTCCTGAGATCCACCCCTTCCCCTGGTTAACGCCTGACAGCAGAAACATTAACCCCCCCCTCTCTCTGTATCAGACGAAGGCTGCCCTTCCAGCAGGAACCATCTTGAAGTTGGTGACATCAGCAGACGGTAAACAGACCACCCTCCTCAGCACCGCACAGGCCGGATCCGCGTCAACAAAATCCACCATCCTGGGCGTTGCCCCAGGAACCTCCAAACCTATGACCACCATCATCAAGACCATCCCAGTGTCTGCGCTGCAGGGGGGGGCAGGTATGCACCTGAATACCTGAGCTGCTTTTTATTTTAAATTGTATGATTGACTGAAAGAAGCTCTACCCCCTACAGGTGCTAACAGTCCAATCACGATCCTGACCACCAAGATGGTGACAACAGGAAGTGCCGGTAAAATCATCACGACTGTCCCCAAAATCAGTGCAGTTAGCCAGCAGGGTCTCACACAGGTAACACACACACACACACACCTTGAGTGTAACTCTGTAAAAACATAAAACACAGAGACCGCTGAGAACATGAGAAAGAGGGGGAGAATAAAAACAAAACTAATCAGAAACCAAAGTTTACTACTAGTTAGAGTTAAATATTCTGATAAAAAAGAAAAAATGTAATGGTGGTTATTTATTCATGGTGGTGATTCATCACATGTAGCTGTAAACCATCATCGCAGTAATATTTCAAACATTATTAAACATTAGAAGGATGAGCACTGATTAATCTCATATTGAAACAGACTTTACGAAGTGCTTCACAATTCAGGATCAAATGAAAAGATCATTAACAGGAATTATTGGTTCCAATGTAAATGGAAAGATAAGATAAGATAAGATAAACCTTTATTCGTCCCACAGTGGGGAAATTTGCAAAGCACAGCAGCAAGGTGATAGAACAAGTTAAGAATGAATATAAACAAGCTAAAAGAGTATTTACAAATTTAAAAAACTTAAAAAAGTTAAAAAGAATAAAACTAGAAAGGAAAAAGCTCACCGAGGAGCGAGAGCTGCTGTAGCAGGCAGCCACTAGGGCGGTGGTGCCAACAAGTTTTTGAAGAAAGAATGATAAACTGCAAACTGTGTCTGCTGGTTTGACGTCTGTATGATGTGACACATACCACTTTTATAAATACCAGTTTCGTCTCTGTTGGTTCACAAAGATCCATTTACATGTTTTCTAGAAGCTGAAATGTTCTCAGGCACATTTTAGTACAAACGTGGTTGTGTGTTCAGGTGGTGTTAAAAGGAGCTCTGGGGACGCCGGGTACGATTGTCAGGACCGTCCCAATGAGCGGAGTCAGACTGGTGTCACCTGGATCTGTCAGCACAAAGCCCACCATCACCACGCTGGTCGTCAAGACGACCACAGGTAAACGCTGGTCACGCCTGTGGAGTTTTTAAAGCTGGTCTCTGTGTTGTCCATCAGACTGACTGGTGTGTCTGTGTCTGTGCAGGTGTGTCCAGTCTGGGGACAGTAACGGGAAGCGTCTCCACCACAGGAGGAGCTGTCACTGCTGCCAATGCGTCCCTGGTAACGCCCATCACCACCCTGGCGACCATTGCCACTCTGGCCAGCCAGGTTACCACGGCAACCACTGCAGCAGCAGGGCCCAAACAGGTAACGAGACTGAAGACCATGTATTGCAGTAACAGTGTAGGTTCATTTGTTTATTTGTGTAATTGGATCTCATTAGTTGCTACCAGTCGACTTAACTGACCATCATGATGACCGGAGCGGAGAGCAGCCGACAGACAGAATGTTTACATCCTGCCATGCTGGTGGTCCTGCATTGTTCTGTGTGACTCATCTAAAAAACACAAGTTGCCCTGATAGATCACATGATGGACCAGCAGGTGGAGCTGCTTTGTTTGTCCTTTGCCATACTTGTGCTAAAGTACTATAGTGTAGTACTGTTGTAATACTGTAGTTTTGTCTTTGCAGGTGACTCTGATCACGACTCCGAGTGGTGCTGAGGCTCAGCCGCTGGTCCAGGATCTGCCTGTCTCCATCATGGCTTCTCCCACATCAGAAGAACCTGGAAGTACTACAAGTACAACTACAACTACTACTGCAGGGGGAGAAGTTGGAGACACTGTAGCTGCTACAGGTACAGAAACCAGTACTCCTACTACTACAACTGCTAGTATTAATTATAGCAATAGTTCTGCAGTATGATCCTCTCAGCGCAGTAAACTGAAATATCAACCTCTGTAAAATTAGTGAATAATCAGTGTTGATGATGCTGCAGTGACCTTGGTTTGTTCCAACCCGCCCTGTGAGACTCACGACACCGGAACCACCAACACTGCCACCGTCGCCACGGCAACTATGGGTGGTACTGACAGTGCGTGCTCCAACCCGCCCTGTGAGACTCACGACACCGGAACCACCAACACTGCCACCGTGGTCTCTGCTGGAACGAGCCGAGTGCTGCAGGTGAGCTGACTGTGAGGTGCTGATCTGGTTTTGTTTCCTCCTGTAGAGCAGCAACAGTAAATGAACAACTGTAGATAGTCTGAATAGAGATTATGAACTTTAAAGGTCAACATCTCTTTTATTTGCCATACATTCAAAACATTTGTTAGTGTCTATATGTAATTATTGCTGCAACAATCAAAAATATGTGAAAAAAACATTGGAATGGCATTTTAGTTTAGGAACAGAAAAATTTGAAATGTTTCGACAGTGGTTATAAGTTGTGACAGAGGACACTGTGCTCTCCCACTGAGGGTTGGTCCGTTACAGTCACAGGTAGACTTCCTCAGTCTGTGTCTGAACAGCGTGGTCGTATGGGACCAGTTGGTCCCAGTAGCATCAACAACTGTACTTGGTCTGACCTCTAACCTCTTGAGCTCACTGCTCAAAGTTGAGGTGATAATTTAGACTTGAAGTACTTGATGGTACAAAAATTCCTTACTGCAGAAATTCCACCGGATGGTGCTGCTGTCAACAGTTCATCTGGGCGTTACAGTAAATCTTCCATTCACTGGTCCGAGCAATGCTTTGTCATCTGCCTCCATCATGTTTACAAAGATACTTGGACGGTCGTACATTCAGTGACGTAGTCAAAGGCAAAATAATATGTGTGAATTTTTTTGAAGTGTTATTTTTTCTGTGATTGATTAATTAATGTTTTATTTTGGCAAATCTACTTAAGACGTAGTACATGAACAACATGCACAATACTGAAATAAGTGGAATATATGTGTGTGCTAATAAGATGTGATTCATGTGTCATTGTAAAGTTACTGTGTCACCTGTCATCTCTCTGCTCTGCTTTGATATTTGATAAAATACATCAAAGTAAAAAAGAAACAGGAAAGACACTGACTGAGAGCTGCTCCGTCAGGTAGCAGGTGTGTGGTGGTTCACTGGACACTGACCTACAGGTGCTCCTCTCTCCTCCTCAGGTGAACTCCAACCAGCCTTCAGCTCTGCAGTCTGCTCCTGTTCCTCCACATCCCGTCAGTCTGAATGGAGAGAACACCTGCTCTAATCCACCATGTGAGACCCATGAGACAGGAACCACAAACACTGCCACCACAGCTGGAGCAGGAGGACTCAGACAGGTGAGGGGACACCTGGCTGCAGACAGGTGTACACTGATGATTAGTGATTGGTTAAACCTGTGTGGAGACTGACCTCTGAGTGTTTCTGCCTCCAGGTGTGTTCCAATCCACCATGTGAAATCCACGAGACAGGAACCACCAACACGGCTACCATAGTTACAGGTAACCTGCTGACTCACCCGGGTATGAAATGTGAATGTCAAATTATTTCTAAAAACAAACTCGACAGGAAAGAGAACATGAACATTTTTGGAGAGCGGAGACACAGATGGTGAAGCACTGACGTGAAGCCAGATTTCTAATGATTCACGTCACACATTCACCCTGAACATCCTGGTTCATCTTCCATCAAGTTGTTTGAGAATGGAGCGACTCATCTTTAGTGTGTGTCTGTGCCTGTTTCACCAAAACCAGTTCAATTATTTTTTAGACAGAGTCCACACTTCACCTCATCATCCACAACATGAGAGAAACACCTGCATGTTTATTTGTGTCTGTATTGACACTTGAGGTTACACCTTTATTGTCCTGAACACTGACTATGTGCCACACCTCCTACCACACATCTGCACTTTTAGTGACTTGTTCTCATCCAGTACTTCAGATGTAGCTGCTGCCATCTTGTGGCACTCGTATGTTGCTCCAGAATGCAGTTTGGCTGAGACATTAACACACAAACACCCACAGTGTCTAATCCAGAAAACTGAAATTAACATGATTATATTATTGAATGTTAAATTAATAAAGACAGAAATGTTCATTATGCTTCGTTGGCACCAGGAGTTTATCCACCCTTGTTTTTCCCCAGCCTGTATTTGGGACCGGCCTTCATTTGTTAGTCGTGACCATGATAAGAGACCTGGCTTTTATCTGAGTAAACATTGCTGTACACCATTTCATCTTCTTCCATCTTATGTTAATGTAAACTCTCTGGACCCCATTGTGTGCTCAGAACTGCTCCATTAAAACCTGAGATCCTTTATTTCAACTTTCCTGTCATGAAAGAGTCCTGGAAACAGTGTGTTCTTAAAATGTTCTGCTAAAGAAGAAACTGAAGCTCACACTTCCTCCTTTCAGCTGCTCTGAAAATTTAATGACGCAACCCTGACATAAAGAGAAATGTTGAGGTAACAGATCCACAATCCTGACAGTAAGATTCACTGTTACGTTGGAACACTGACATGAGGAGGCTGTGTTCAGCATGAAGTGACATCCCTTCCTATTCTCTGTGTCTCCAGCTCAGCAGGGTGGAGAAAGTCAACAGGGAGACTCCACAGACCCCTCGCCCTCCTCTGACCCCACCTCCTCCACCACAGCCAATCAGAGCAGAGCTGTTACCACGGTTACACAGGCCACACCCACCCCTGGACCATCCATACCTGTAAGTGACACGCACACAGATTCTAACCTCTAAGTCTTAACCTTCCAGAAGCCCTCTGAAGTTGTGAGGACCGGCCAAGGTGTCCGCACTATGTAGTATTACTATGTACGAGCACACACACACACACACACACCATCATCACCTCTGATGTCCCATGATTCCCTCTGTCTGTGGGTAGGAGATCTCCTCACTGGTCAGAGAAAGCAGGGCGGAGTCTTTAGAGGTGGAGGCTGTTTCCATGGTGACGACAGTGGCCACAGAGGGGGAGGAGACTATGCAGACAGATAGCCAATCAGAGCATGTGATGTCATCAGCAGCGTCAGTGTCACAGGTTCATGTGGAGGACAGCGAGGCAGCAGTACAGGTATGCACACACAGACACACACTGAAGCACGCACACTCATTCAGATGACCAATCAGCTTATCTCTCTCTCAGATGGGGTCCTCAGACGGGAGTCTTCCTCAGGAGCTGATGTCATCAGAAGGAAACGGTGGTGAGGTGGTTTCCGGGGCCACGACCCTGATGGTGACTGGACTGACCTCGGATCAGCTGGCTGTTACCACAGCAACAGAGGATGCCGTAGAGCAGGCAATGATCCAGGCGGTGCTGCAAGCAGCCAGACACGTGGGTAAGATCCAGACGTACATGGGCCTCAAATCACTGGACAATACCTGGACATACCTGCAGGATTAATGACATCACAACTAGTTTGCAGCCAATTAGAGTCCAGTGTGAAACTGGCACTGTGATGTGGAAACATGAAGCCTTCAGGTCACAAACAGTGAGGAAGACAGTAAACACAGAGTTTATACTTTATTGTGGAAAAAACGAAATCAGAGTTATTATTCAAAGCTGAATATTTTTTTTGTCTTCACACACGTCTGGATCTGTCATTATTGTTCTCAGTCACCTACACATCCTGTAAAACCTGGAAACTTGTGGAGGAGATCTGCAGTTTGTGCCCATGTTTGAAGTTTTTCAGGAAGTAGAGTTTAAAGATGTCTTACAGTTACAGTCTTCATATCAGTCCTCACAGTTTGTCTCTGTGTCTGTCGATGAAGCCGAGGGGTCGGTGGATCAGTCCATCCCCATTGTTCTGACCCAGCAGGAGCTGGCAGCTCTGGTCCAGCAGCAGCAGCAGCTGCAAAACGTCCACAACCAACCAGAACCAGCAGAACCACAGCACAGCAACCTGCCCACAGGTAGACCAGCTGCTACACACATCCGTAACATAAGCCTGGTTCGAAAAGTCAGGGTTTGAAAATGTTTGTGTCCTAATGGAGACCTGCAGAAAAACCATTCCCATCCTAAAGGATCTGCATGTTCTGGATCAGTAACAGAAGCAGCCAGCAGTCTGACAGAAAAAGGAGATAATCTGCACATAATGAGACTTTATGGACTTGACCAGCTCAGCCAAACATAATTCACCAGTGTGGGGCTCAATGACACGATCAAAAAGCAGAGGAGACCGAGACTCTCCTGCCTCACCACCATGAGAAGAAATAAACACTCAATAAACACTCACATAAAACACTCAGAGTATCTAAAGATATAATAAGATATAATAATATAATAGTTACAGCTCTGGAGATTCTGTCCCAGCTTTAAGTTACAGTTCAAGTTCTGTTATTATAATGTTATTAGTGACTATTGTCTACTGTTGTCCTGCATTGTTGAATAGAAGAAAAAGTTTTTTGAACCCTCCTCTGTGTTTCCCAGAGGGCCTTGCTCCAGCAGACAGCCTGAATGACCCAGCGACAGAGAGTAATGGACACGAGCTGACTTCATCAGCAGTGACGAGTGCCGTGGCCCGATTGGCCAGTACATTTGGCCCCGCCCCTTCTCTGGCAGTCGTCCCAGCTAAGATTCAAACTGCTGCCGTGGTCACTGAGGTGACCAATGGCATCACAGCAACTGCAGGGGTGAGATACACAGGAGGCAGTGTGACACAAGCAACACACTAACAACACGCTGACTCTGTGTGTGTGTGTGTGTGTAGAAGCAGGGCGTCCAGGTGAAGTCATCAGTGAAGGACAGTCAGTGGTACGACGTTGGAATTGTCAAAGTGACTAACATGGTGGTCACACACTATTACGTCCCCTACGATGACAACATGGCTGATGTAAGAACTACACACTTTTCATTTTTAAATTGCTTCTCAAGTGGAAATTCAAAATTAGACAACACCTCAGCTCCTCACTTGTAATTTGACTCCACACAATCACAAGTGGACAGGTGTCAGTGCAGGTGTGAACACACCAAAGATGCGCTGAGGTCTGATTGCTCAGACCACATTCACAGGTGTCTGGCCAACATATAGCCACATTCTTGCAGCAGTTTGTATGTGAATGTGTCCTGGGTCACACTGAAGAACCACCTGCTCAACTAACTCTGTGTAAGAACAGTTGATTTGTACACTGAACAAAAATATAAACACAACACTTTTGTTTTTGCTCCCATTTTTCATGAGCTGAACTCAAAGATCTAAGACTTTCTATGGACACAAAAGGCCTGTTTCTCTCAAATATTGTTCACAAGTCTGTGTAAATCTGTGTCAGTGAGCACTTTGCTGAGATGATCCCTCCACCTCACAGGTGTGGCAGATCAACGTGCTGATTTGACAGCATGATTACTGCACAGGTGTGTCTGTTGGACCACCAGTTGTTTATTTGCCTATAGAGCAGTGAAGTGAGGTCGGATCATCTGTGATCACTGGAGACACGTGTGGAGACGGATTGTAGCACCAGGTGTGAAATGATGTTTTTCAAGCCGTCCACTTGGGATCAGATAACCAAAGACGAATGTTAATGGCACGAAGCTCTTAGTGTGAAAATTCTGTGTGTGTGTGTGTAACAATACAAAAACCTTCCAGTCAGAGACTTATTGGAACTGTGTTTATCCAGTGGTGGAATGTAACTAAATATATTTACTCAAAGACTGTGCTTCAGTGCAGTTTTGAGGTACAAGTACTTTAGTTGAGTTTTTTTCATTTTCTGCTACTTTATTCTCCTACTCCACTACTTTTCTTTGATAGTTTACAGATTCAGTTATCGATATTAACGTCATCAGTCTCCACAGGCTTATGTGTTTGATTATATGTTTGATTATTGATTGATTTTGGCAGGATGACTCAGGTGTGATGGTTCCTGATCAGGTTATTGATGATGTATCTACCTGCAGGATGACTCAGGTGTGATGCCGGACTACAGTCAGATCAAGAAGGTGGAGCTGCAGCCGGGGACGGCCTACAAGTTTCGGGTCGCAGGGATTAATATCTGCGGCCGCGGAGCGTTCTCGGACGTGTCAGCATTTAAAACGTGTCTTCCTGGTTTCCCTGGAGCGCCGTGTGCCATCAAGATCAGCAAGGTGAGACTCGCGTCCTGTTTGTCAGGTCCAGTCAGAACCAGCAGGACATGTCTCAGTGATCTGAGACAGTGTTGTCGCTCAGACTCTGGGTTACCATAGAGACCACCATCACTGTTCATTACATGTTTGTGTTCATGTTCAGTTTCCTGAAAGTCTTCAAAGTCAGTTTCCACAGCTGGACCTCTGCTGCAGAGTCTGTGTCTCACATGACATGAGGAAGCAGCGTCTGACTAAAAGACACTGATGCTGTGGAGTCCACATGTTGTCTGATGCGAGCATGTAGACAGCAGCTGCTGATACATTAGATTCGGTACAGCTTTATTGTCTGAGACAACAAATGTGGTTTAACATCAAAGCAGAAGTAACCAAAAAACTCTTGAATCTGTAACTATGGTTCTGCAGAACCTGGATGGGGCTCAGCTGACCTGGGAGCCTCCTGCCGTCACATCAGGGAAGATCACGGAGTACTCAGTGTACCTGGCCATTCAGTCCAGCCAGGCCACCTCCTCCGGTTCTGGTTCTGGTCCGGTGCAGCTGGCTTTCATGAGGGTCTACTGCGGCCCCAAACCGTCCTGCCTGGTCCAGGCCTCCAGCCTCGCCAACGCCCACATCGACTACACCACCAAGCCCGCCATCATCTTCCGCATCGCAGCTCGCAACCAGAAAGGCTACGGGCCGGCGACACAGGTCCGGTGGCTTCAAGGTGAGGACAAACCACCACCAGGGGGGGCTGCAGGCTTAACACAAACATTAAAACATGAGAAGTGACTGAAAATGTTGGTGAATGATGAGGTGAAGTTTATTAATGAATGATTCATGTTTTTTTTCCCTGTCCTGTAGAAAACAGTAAAGAAGTGAAAGCAGCAGTGAAGAGACCAGTGGTTTCTCCTGATTTGTAAGAACTGATGATTTTCACTCTCACACATACACAAGTTCACGAGGAGGAAAAACATGCTGTGCAAATGGATTATCACACAGTGGTGTCATGTCCACAGTATGTGTGTTTATGATCAGTGTGAAGAAGAATCATTTCTGTGATGTTGAATTTTCATCCCTTCATGTTGTTCCACATAAAACATCAACTTTATTCAGTTTTCTTAAGTCTTTGTTGCAGCTGCTGATCATTGTTAATGTTTTTACTGAATGAACTGTTGAACAAACTGAGGTGTGAAGATTTTTAGTTTGAGCAATAATTCACCATCATTTTACTGATGTTTTGTACAAACTGGATTATTTGAATCTTATTAACTAGCTGCCATTAAAACATGGATTAAAAGTACATTATTCTAATATGTTTAATGAACAGTGAGGTAATGAGTCACATGACCTGCAGCCAGAAACTGACACAAACCTGATTTTTACCGCCAGGACACAGAATCAATGATTTGCAAAGGGCCACAGACAGACAGACTGACTGACTATCATCCAACAGGATACTAAACTAATAATGATTCATTTATTTGTCTCTTTTGTCCAAAGAGCTTTGAAAGTCTATAACTCTGAAATGATTCTACACGTCCAACGTCCACATAACGACCAGGACATACATGTCTGATGACTTAATGATGACATCACCAGGCTTAGTTAGGCTTAGAGTTCTACAGCTGATCTATACATCAGTGAAATGTCAATTTAAATGTCATTAATATGGTTTTTATTTTCTCATCTTCAGTAAACCTGTTGGACCAAAGAAGTTCAGAACCGACCAGTAAGAGGAGCTGAAGTTCTGCTGAAGACTGTGATTGGTTGTCTTAAGTTTCCCCCTGCAGCTGGTTACCATGCCAACAAGGAGGACGTGGGGTTCTGACAGCTTCCTGTCCCAAAGGAAGCAAACAAAAAAAAGACTTGTAGGATATTTGTACATTATTGATCAATCAGAACTCTTCTCATCATGGAGATGGCGAAGGGCCTCAAATGAAAATAATGAAGTTTGAGTTTATGAAATGTTGATGTAGCTCTCTCTCTCTGTCTCTTGCCCTCTGAGGTCATGGATGAAGGTCAAAGGTCACGGTGCTGTCTGGGCGGGACTCTCTGCAGGGGGCAGAGTTTAAACCGTCTCTGTTGTAAATTATTTTCTTCCTGTAGCATCAAAATATTTCATTATTCCGTTTTATAAACGTCTAAGAAAATTATTTCTCTGTGGTTTCTGCTTCTTCTGTTGTTTGTTTACCGCAGTGATGGAGCTCACCCATTGGTCCGTTTGTCTGAGCAGGAAGTGAATGATTTTTCAGCTGTTTGAAAATCAAACCTATTGTTTGTGACTATTCAATAAAACTTTTTAGAGCATTTTTTTACCGGCCGTGTGGAGTCCACTTCCTGTCGTCAAACTTTTACACATTAGAGTCATAATCCATCAGCTTATCAAATCAAACCCTGTTTTTTCAGCAGTAGCCCATAAATGTATTTCCCTTCAGTTCCTGAGTCTCTATATAGAGCTTGTATTGTTAGTGGCGGGGTCCACCAGCTGTCCTGCTCTGAAAAGCCTGTGATCCAGTCTCAATGGTTCCTGTTCACTCTCCTGCTGAGATCCATTAGCTCACTGCTCACGCTAACGTTTCATACCTTCACATTAAAACTCTTCCAGCCTTTACTGTAACGTCTCTGTGTCTGTCTGGAGTTTGCTGCTCAGCAGGTCGTGAACAGTGACTTTTTACAGCTTCTCTGAAAATGAGGACATGAGAGAACTGAGAGTGAAGCAGGACAGGAAAGTTGAGTTCAGATGGATAAACGAGCTGAAACTCAATATAAAGATCTGTAAAGATTCAGATGATGATTCACCACCGGGCACGCACACACACACACACACACACGGTCAGTTCATAGACTGTTATTATAAAGCTATAGATTCTAGATGCTTTAAGTCCTTTCACTTTTCTCTCTGGTGGATCTGCAGGTGTTCAGTCATCATAGTGATTCAATCCAAGCAGCAGAGAACTGACCTAATGAGTCCGGTAGGAAGCAGTTTTACCAGAAAGTCAAAGTTACCTGAGACGAACAGGTGAGCGACAGAGCGAAGGGAAGATGGAGGATGTGACTCCTCTTCCACCAAAACCGGGATCAGAACTGCTTCAGGATTCTTGGTGCTCTTTAATGAACCAGCCTAAGTTTGGACCACAACTTGTCTTCAGGGGGACACGCCCACTTCCGGTTCAGGAAAACCTGCTGCCTCCGGTTCCAGAAACAACTTTTCAGGTTCTGAACCGAAACAAGAAACAGAATCTAGTCCGATTATCAATCAATTAATCAATCAGTCTATTGATTATAGTCTACCGTCTATTGATAAATCAATCAGTCTATTGATTTATACAACAGATAAAATATTCAGAACCAATAAATAATAACCGTGTGATCGTAATGATGATTATAAATGTTCTTATTGACCTGTTCGATCAGTCAATCTGTGTCCATGTTGGGAGTCTGCGCGCACACGAACGAGCGCGTGTCCGCGGCGTCGGGAGCGCGCCTCGTGGTGCTGATGGAGCTTCATTCAGTGTGAAGAGGAGCAGCTGACGATGAGGAGGGTGAAGAGCAGCGACCCGTCCTCCGATCAGACCATCGATCCGCGATGATGCACGAGGCGACAATCAGCGTCATCGATCAATCAGTCATCAATCGCAGCTGACGGGACACAACGATCAGCTGACCGGAGCGGGTCCGGACGGTTCTGGTCTGGACGGTCTGAGGATCATGTGAGCGACGACCTGCCGGTTCAAGCCCCGCCGGAGGTCCGGGTCCAGGTCCAGGTGGTCCAGGAGGTCCGGGTCCAGGTAGGAGATGCAAAAACACACACTGACCCCTCCCGCGAGGAGTTAACGTCACACCAGACTCCATTTAAAAGTTGGTCATTTTAAGGTTTCTTCGCTCGTCTGTAACCGAGCACAGCATGAAGAACAAAGGTAATTCTTCCCCTTGAACTCTCACGTGCTTCTCTTTAATTCGGCTCGCATTTAATAAACAGCTGAATCATTTATCACAATGATCTCTGATTTATTTCAGCTGTTGTTTGTTGTTGCGCTGGAACGTTCAGTTTATTGTGGCAGGAAACAGCTCGGATCTGACTGTGGTTCGGTTGATTTGGATCAAAGTTTCATTTCAGAATTTGAACGTTTGAAGATGAAGAAACGACGTTGTTGAATTCATCAGCGTGTTTTTATTATGGCGTCCCACCCAGTGCCACGTGCCTGCTGTGTGTGTGTGTGTGTGTGTGTGTGTGTGAGTGAGTGAGTGAGTCAGTTTTGATCAGCTGGAGTGTTTTTGATCCTCACAGATGACATTTTCTCACCTGTTTACTGATGA
>JAFREQ010000052.1:155000-212500 GCA_025331565.1 Holacanthus passer | reverse complement strand
AGAATCACATTCATAATGACACATGAAAACATGTACAACAAACATGAAGATGATCAAAAAGAGATCCAGCAAACTGATCAATCTGAAGCCGCTGCAGGTCTGAAGCCGCTGCAGGTCTGAACATGAGCCAGCAGGACACAGGAATGTTGGGGGGATGAAAGTGGTGAGGAGCAGAAATAACAGAAGGGAGGAGAAGGGTAGACCATTTGTCAGAACATTTGGTGTCTGTGGAGGCTACAGTGTGTTACTGTGTGTGTGTGTGTGTGTGTGTGTGTGTGTGTGTGTGTGTGTGTGTTTTCCCATCCGTCTCTTTCTGCATCAAACTCTCCCCATTTTATTAAAACTGTTGAAATGTTGCAGCTGAAAAGCACTTAACATGATGATGGAGCTGCTCAGAGAGGGTCGACTGTCTGTCTCACCTGTCTGTCCCTCACCTGTCTCTGTCTCACCTATCTCTGTCTACAGTTTGTTGCATAAAAACTGTCATCACCTGTCTGACCCCAACTGTGTGTGTGTGTGTGTGTGTGTGTGTGTGACTCTGTGTATAATTAGCAGTTCATTGTGTGGTTTGTTGTTTTGAAGCCTCAGAGTTCAGATTTAACTGTTTCCTCTCCATCCCTCTGGCTGTTGTTCATTGCGTTGTTGACAGTCAGCTGGTCTCAGGTCAGGTTTGTCTCAGATGGAGAATCAGTGTTGAACAGGAGCTCCGAGCTCAGTTCTGTCTCTGCAGTGTGTGTTTGCACTTTGTTCCACTGTGGAGCTGAACGTCACAGATGAAGCTGCAGAGCTGCTCTGTCCCACCAGCAGACTCTTCGTCTCTCTCTGTCTCTCTCTCTCTCTCTCTCTCTCTCTCTCTCTCTCTCTCTCTCTCTCTGTCTCTCTCTGTCTGTCTCTCTCCTGTCTGTCTCTCTCTCTGTCTGTCTCTCTCTCTGTCTGTCTCTCTCTGTCTGTCTCTCTCTCTCTCTCTCCCTCTCTCTCTCTCTCTCTCTCTCTGTCTGTCTCTCTGTCTCAGTCTGTCTCTCTGTCTCTCTGTGTGTGTGTGTCTCTGTCTCTCTGTCTCTCTCTGTGTCTCTGTCTCTCTCTCTCTCTCTCTCTCTCTGTCTCAGTCTGTCTCTCTGTCTCTCTCTCTGTGTGTGTCTCTGTCTCTCTGTCTCAGTCTGTCTCTCTGTCTCTCTCTCTCTGTGTCTCTGTCTCTCTCTCTCTCTCTGTCTCAGTCTGTCTCTCTGTCTCTCTCCCTCTCTGTGTCTCTGTCTGTCTCTGTCTCTCTGTCTCTCTCTGTGTCTCTGTCTGTCTGTCTGTCTCTCTCTCTCTCTGTGTCTCTCTGTCTCTCTCTCCCTGTCTCTAACGCACTTGTTTCCTTTTTTTCATGGCTCATTTCCTTCTTCCTGTTTCCTGTTGGGCTCTGCTTCCTGTTCTCAGGGATGTTCAGTCTTTTGTCCTGCAGTCAGAGGACATCTTGTTCTCCTCGAGTCTGTGTTAAAGGTTTCACAGTTCAGAGAGAACAGAGGTCAAAGGTCAGGCCTCAAGATGCTACTTTTTTATTTTATTCACTATTGTATTCATTTCTTTCATATCTTCCATTTTAATTTTCGAGATTTATTTTAAGTAAGAATGGCACAAGGCACCATAGCAACTGACCATAAGGACACCCTCCAGCCAATCACAGAGCAGGATCCTACCTGGACATAATGTGTTTACTGTCATGGAGGTTGACATGTGACCCTCACCATCACCAGACAGATTCTCACAACAGATAACTTCATGTTTGCAGTTTCTCCATCACAGCTGTTTTGTCTACAGACTGATAAACCTGTGTGTGTGTGTGTGAACCTGTCTCACTCTCTGTCTGTCTGTGGTTCTGCAGGTCTCAAACACTGTGAGCAGATACAGAAAATCATCTTCTCAGATTCATAAGAAATCGTCTGTTTTCAGTCCTGATATTCACGTAAAGGTTGAATCACATTCAAATCAGGTCTTTATGTGAAAAGCAGAAAAAAGATCCAAACCAACAGTGAATGATTCCTGCATGAACTCACACTGTCGTTTATCTGGACTCAATCCCACAAACACAAAGACTCACTAGAGACCAAATGTGGATTCATCCGCCACTGAAAATAGTCCCCAACAAATGAACTATTTCCTCCTGTTTGTCTGATACAAACTACAGTGAGCAGCTGTTTGAGGAAACTACATATCTGTGAAGTGTTTTTAAGGATTCACAAGCGTTGAGAGATGGACGAACATGTTGCTGATTTGAGTCTGAACATAAGATTTGATGATGATCAGAAAGTTAAAGATACTATAGTGATACTACAGCATAATAAAAAGGTGTCTGGACTCGTCTGCAAATGCCATATCTAATGTCAGACTATAAATATTTAGTGGATCATTGATGTAAATTAGGAACAACAGGCGAACGAACATTGACCCCTGAGGGCGCCAGATTCAACACATTGTTGGTTTGAACCTGACGAGATCTCATAACAAGAATGAAGATATAGAAACTATAGAAACTGGTCCTTTAAAATCCACTCCCAACTAAACCTTATATATAAAAACTGTTGAGACAAGCAGGAGATAGAGCTCATTTATATCAATGCTCGCAGCATCCTCGGTCCAGGTTGGTGCTCCTTGGTTTCAAGTTGTCTCAGTTACCTGGAAAACGATGTTTTTTAAAGCTCCGTGTCCTCGGGGCCGTCGTGGTGCCGATCTGTGCTCTACACAGCAACATTAGCTTAGCATATGCTAGTTTTTGCAGTCACCATAGATCCTGGTTGTGTAGCTAAGTTGCTGGTACTGCGCAGCCACTTCAAACACTGATCATCTTAGTTCTGTTGCAGCTAAGGTGGAACATCATTGACTGCTGTCTTTGTCATGTGACAAATACATGTGTTTGATGCAGAGTCACAACAGAGAAGCTACAGCAGGGAAGCTTATGAGGAAGATGAGGAGGGTCCAAGAGGCGGAGTGCAATGTCAGACGCAGTGATCAAAGTCTATGATACATATGTTGGGTTTTACCACATGTGACAAATACATGTGACTTGATCACATGCTCATCATCATTTCAACTCTGTTGTTTTGGCTGTCCTGACTTTTGATTGGTCCCCACTCTGTCCACCTCTTCTTACTCTTCTGTTGTTCTATGATCAACTGAAGAGGACTGTTCAACTCCCTCTACAGGTCGACCTGGGTACTACAACTGCACTTCCAGCTAACCAAGCAGTCAACCAGTGAAGCAGTCCTGTGGCGGTGTTCAGTCTGTTGGATGGCCACAGGAGTGAACTACTGGAGCTCTTATGAACCCAGTTACAAAGTGAGGTGATTGATTGATTGACTGATCATTTTTGTGTATAAAAGATGAGACAACAACAACGACACAGGGGAAACTAGTGGAAGAGTTCAATAGTTTGGTTGAAGCAGAGTGTCTGTGATGTTGACATTCACTCAATTGGAATGACCTGGAGTCACCTGGAATGACCTGGAGAAACCTGGAGGCAGGTGACAGGTGACTTGAGAGGCTTCAGGTGCTGTGAATATCTTTTAGACATAGTTCTATATGTATTTTTTTATATAGTTTTGATGTCTTCAGTATTAATCTACAATGTAGAAAATAATAAGAACAAAGAAAAGCTATTGGATGAGAAGATCCAAACGTTTGACTGCTGTCCTGAATATTCCCACAGACTTTGGATGCTTGAGCCTCCTGATTTTCAGACTGAACTGTTATTTCATTTTCACTTGATTATTCAAATGTTGACAGTCATTGTGTCACACAGGGTTATATTATTAACTGACATAAGTGTCTGTTCTATCAGATAAGTCAGTGTGTCATGAGTGTCATGTTTGTAATCATGAGATTGTTTCTTTATCGTTCTTGTTATGAGAAAATGAAGATCTTGTTCATATCCGTCCATCCATCCTGGCGCCTTCCCCGGCCACATGGTGTATCTAATCTCTCCAGTGTGTTGCCTGTTTTTCATTATTTTCCATTATTATGAGATAAGGATAGGTTAATTACCTCAGGAGTTTAACTTGATAACATCTGCTCAACATCTCTGTTGTTGTGAAACTGTGTTTGTCTGTGATCGACGGACAATAAAGATTGAACTGAGTTGAAGTGAATATGTCCTGCAGGTGAGTGAGTGCGCGTGGGGCAGCGAGCACGAGTCGAGCAGTGAGGAGGGAGGAGGCGGGGTCACATGGGAAACACAAGCCATGGAGGTCAAAGGTCAACTCATCTCAGCACCTGGTGAGAACAAACAACATCAATATCGTGATAATATATGCTAATGAGGACATGTGACATGTGTGTGTGTGTGTGTATGTGTGTGTGCACAGACCCTTTCACCTGTCCAGACAGGAAGCATAGGGAGCGAATGGCAGAGCTGCAGGAGAGGAGGCGGAGCCTGCAGGCACTGCTGAGCACAAGATTGGCTGAGCTGAGACGCATCTGTCTGCAGGAGGCGGTGAGTGACGTCATAATTAGACCCCTCCCTCCAGTAGGGATCATCCAATCATCACTCACTGTTAATTGATTATTTTGTCTCAGTCTCGTTCCTGTTGAGTTTTTATGAACAACCTGTGTTTTCATTGGTCAGGAACTGACAGGTGCAGTACCCAGTGACTTCCCCCTGGAAGCAGGAGAGAAGCCCCCCTGTGTCCGACGGAGAGCTGGGACGTCTCGCCAAGGAAATAAGAAGTGTCGAGCAGAGGTGAGGAGAAGACGTGTCGGTGCTGCTCTGTCATGTTTCTGTGGCCTGAGTTCAGGCAGCCAGTGCCTCAGACGGTCTCGGGCTGGATTCCTGGCCAGAAGCTTTCTGGGTGGAGTCTGAAAGGTCTGCCTGTGCTTGCAGAAGGAGGAAACCCCTCCTGTGAAACCTAATATAATAACGCCAGGGACCGTGGGTCTCCCCTCAGATAAAGACTGGACCTGATGACTGGATCTGAACCTGAACCACCTTCCTGTAGTTTCCTTGCCTAAAGCATTTTTAAAACACAGGGAAAAATATGTGGTTGACTCATTTTCCATTGCCAGAGACGAGTCTGTCTGTTTTTTTTCTGATGTGTCACGTTCAATGTCATGAATGTGCCTCAAAAGAGCAGAAAGCAGCCTGGAGACCAGTGACAAAGTTACAGAGGCTACTTTTTTATATCTTCAGTCTCTTTTACAAACTCAACGCCGGCTGAACGATGTTGTTCCCACACTGTAAAAAACAATGAACAATGTTCCTGGAACTTCGACATGCCTCATATATCGCTTCCCCTGAAACTGGAGCCAACCCCACACTTTGAAAACCTCTGTAAGAGCCTATCTCAGGTGAATTCTCCTGGCAGTGCTCCCGAGCCAGGGGCCAGTCTGAGCTGGACTCGGTCACAGGGGGGCTGCCCACCGCTCTGCAGGGATGGGTTCAATGCAGACATCAAATTTCACTGTGTTGTACTGCGTATGATTGCATATGACAATAAAGTCTGATTTACATTAGATTTACATCACCACGACATGATCAGGAACAGGAAGTGATGATGGGAAAAAGAACTTCCACAGTAAACAAACTAAAATCAATACAAAGGTTTATCTTTATCTTATCTTAAAGCTGCTCTCAACATGGACAAATAGTTTAATAGACTAATTTATTAACATAGGTCCAGTCACATTGTCCAGTCATCAGGTCAAATATAATCAGAACAAGTTTTATTCCACTTCAAACTGAAGTCAGTCGAGTCAAATTAGAACAAAACAAGTCATCAAGTCTAAAACTAGGATCAAACCGACTCTCACATCTTTCAGAAGACTGAACCTGAACGCTGCTGCTGGGTTTAAGATGCTGTTCTGACCCGAGACCCGACGCTCTGCATGTCATCCGTTACTGAGTTAGCTCATCACGCTAATGTAGCACATTGACTCCACTCTGTAGTGGCTCCCTGTATCCACTGGTGACATGGTCACATAAATAATGAAACCTGAACCCGTCCAGATCAGAATTATTTCTGTCGAATCAAGTTGAAAATGATTCCAGTCAAACTGAATCCAATTAAGAAAAAAAATCAAATGTTTTTAAAATGTTTGATGTTGAGTCAAATCAGATCTGCTGAGGATATAAACTTCCCCCTGTTCTCTGTTGTGCTGTCCGCTGTCCTCCAGGAGGAAGACTGTCAACGTTCCAAGCCAAAGAAAACTTTATTCAGCGGAGCTCTGAGGAAACACAGTGACTCTGAACACAACACACACACTCAGACACACACACACCACGGCAAGAGGACGGTACACAGAGGCTGCCACACAGGTAACACACACACAGGTCACACACACACACAGGTCTGGTCCCCATGAGGACCATGAGAACTACTGGTCCTGACAAAACCTGGTCCTAATGAGGCAAAATGTTGTGTGTTTCCAGACATCACAGTGAGGTCAGAGAGCAGCTCGACATCAGACTCAACAGGAAACGATAACGGTAACACACACATTGAAAGGAGGTGCTGCAGCTGCTGCAGCGCCACCTGCTGGCTGAGAGCAGAAACAACATTCCATACTCAAATAAAATTACAGTTTATTCCAACTCTGCTCTTATTTTGACAGTTTTATCCATCATTTCCACGGGCAATAAAAACATTGCACCCACAAAGTTAACATCTGGGATCTTACATCACAGCGACATCACAGAAACGAGCAGTAGAGGATCAGTTCATCAGATGATCTAAACACTTTATCTGGAGGTCAAGCTGAAAGTGAGCTCAGCTGAAATGTAGCTAATAATCCCTTGTTGCACAGGAATTGATGGACAAAACTACCAAAATAAGAGAGGAAGAGGATTAAAGTGTCCTTTGGGGCTCTGGGTGTTTTTCATACATTCTTACACCTGAGCTCTTTAGAGAGCTGCTAGTTATAATTCAGACTGAGCCACATTTTCTGTCAGTGCTTGGAAACCTTTCATGACATTAATAAATAACAATTAATAAACCCTGCAGACCATCTCATAAATGTATTATATGTTTAAGTACATTCTGTACTGTGGAACACCTGTGCTGACGCTGCAACTGCTCAGTGATTGGCTTGTACCAAATGTGATGTAGTTATTATAATTATGATGGAATAATTACTAAACTTTCACTTTGAAGTTTTTAAGACACAATTCTACACCTGTTCTGTGGCTACTCCTGTTCAAAATGCGTAAACTTTTTTAAAACTGTTTTTCTGTCAGATGATGGTGTGTCTCAGTGTCGCCCCCCGCTGGTCTCTGCTGGTTCTCCAGTGGACATTTTCTACCAGAACAAAACCAGAAGGAACTCAGTGCACAGGTACACACACACCTGTCTTGCCTTGTCTATGACCTCATCTCCACCTGGCACTAACATGTGATCCAACATGTGATCCACCATGTGATTCAGTGTAACTCCCACACTACGTTCAAACTAAGCCGTGCTTGAACTTAGGGACAGCTGGTGCACCAGGCTGCACACTGTTAGCTAACAGTCTGCTAACAGTTAGCTAAACATCAGCTAAAAGTCAGCTAACAGTCAGCTAAACATCAGCTAACAGCCAGCTTAACGTTGGCTAACAGTTGGCTAACAGTCAGCTAACAGTCAGCTAACAGTTAGCTAAACATCAGCTAAACGTTGGCTAAATGTCGACTAACAGTCGGCTAAACGTCGGCTAACAGTCAGCTAAACGTCGACTAGCAGTCGGCTAAATGTCAGCTAAATGTCGGCTAACAGTCAGCTAAACGTTGGCTAAATGTCGACTAACAGTCGGCTAAACGTCGGCTAAACATCGACTAGCAGTCGGCTAAATGTCGGCTAACAGTTGGCTAAACGTCAGCTAAATGTTGGCTAACAGTCGGCTAAACGTCAGCTAACAGACAGCCAACCCTGTCAACCATCAGAAAATGTCCTCAGATAAACTGAAATCAATCGGTCTTCTCTCCCTCTCCTCTTCCAGGACCGACCATCCAGAGACTCTTCAGACCCACAGGCCCCTCCCCCTGCTTCCTTCCCATCCCCCTCCACTCCCCCTCCATCCTCCCCCTCCCCTGCCTCGCTCTCAGGACTCCTCCTCCTCCTCCGGCCCCTCTGATCCAGGAGCATTGGGGGAGGGGGGCGTCAGGGTTAAGGCGGCTCGCCACAGTAACAGCTCAGATGGCCTACTGGACCGCATCAACCCTCCGGAGGAAGAGGGAGGGCCGCAACAGGGGGGAATGTGGGTGAACGGTCTGCCGGGGTCCAGAGGAACAAACACTGCTGGAGGCTTCAGGAGCTCCGAGACACTGACGGACGGATGGACGAGGACGAATAATGGACTCACCGAGGGGGGAGGGACGGGGCGAGGAAGAGGAGGGGGGTACAGTGAGGTCCTTCTGGATTACGTCTGGGGGAAACAACAGCAGCTGCAGCGACAGCAGTCTCAGACCAGCAACAGGCAGCCAATCACATCACACCACCAGCTAATCTACAGCAGCTACTCCTCCCAGCAGCCCCCGGGAGCCCCACCCACCTGCCACAGTCACACCGGTGACCAGCGGCGAATCAAAGTGACCCGCACCAAATCATGTGGCCCCTTCCTCCCTGTGCAGCAGAGCCAGGCCGATACCCATAATCCTCCTTTGTCTGCCATCCAGCCAGACCCCCACCCTCACCTACTACCCCCCCGACCACCACAGTTGCCCCCCGCCCAGGATGCACAGCTGGAGGAGGCCACCCGGAGCCTCCACAAGGCCCTCGCCCTGGAAGGTAAGCACCAAAAACTCTGTTACATCACAGTCCTGGAAAACCCCTGAAAACTGACATTGCTTCCAGGCGTTGAGGGGTAGGCAGCTTGTTGCAGCAGTTCTCTCGTTACAATGCCTTGTTTTTCCTTGTTTTTCAATTTCTTTTTTTTTTTTTTACTTTAGTTTTATTCTCTTTATGTAGGCTTGTTTGAACCACGACGACATTTTAGTTGTGGTATTTCTGGTGGATTTTATTGTGTTTTTGGATGTTTTTTTCTTGTACAAATGAATGAAAATATATCAGACAGCCTGCTTGAAGCACCCGGTTTCACACAAGTGCAGAAGAGAGGAGGAGGTCTTGCTGTTTTAGCCTAAACAGAGATCTTGCAATACTGGCATAACAAAGACCTGTCATTCTCCTAACTTTTCCATTTTAAACAAACAACGCCGGCATAATGCTGCCATCGTGTATGATTTTCAGCAGCCTGCCAGCAGTCCAGAAGCAAAAGGGTCTTGGTGTGTAACACAACACTGTCAGCATTTAGTTGTTCTGGCTTCTTCATTTTATAGAGATGTCGGGTCAGCTCTGTTACTACCTCCGCTTAAGGACGGAACAGTAATGCCCCATTCATACGTTTGTATGTTTTATACAGAACAGCGACGTTTCTGCCTTGAACAGGCTGTATAAGAGGCTCTTGTTAATATGTGTCATGGTGGCGTAATCATGGACATATTTGCACTCCTGATATTGAATTTGTGAAGGTAGCACCATGTTATTTGCCATGTGAATTCTCATACCCCATTGTTGTGTTCGACCATCTGCTGCAGCGATGAGCGCCAGTGATGTCATCCTATGATGTTACATCTTTGTTTACGTGCATCCCAACTACGGAGGCAGTCGTAGCTGTAAGGAAATGTCTGCTGCACCCTACACAAAAGAAGTAACCTCAGCCTGGACCAGATCTGCCAACTACTAGACCTCTGTCTGAACACCACCTACTTCCAGTACAATGCAAAGTTTTACACGCAGAAGCTTGAACTTACTTGAACTTCTAACTTGAACTTTGTGGCACTTATCCAGGTTGCTTTCTTCTGACTAGATCCTTGTATGTGTTATATTTACTCTCAGATGTACGTGGCTTTGGATAAAAGCGTCTGATAAATGAAATTGTAGAATTGTAGAAGCATGGCTGTGCCATGGGCTCGCTAGTTTCTCCCACAGTGGCCAAAATCTAAATGGAAGAAGCGGAAAACAAAATCCTAAACTCTTTCAGGAGAACCACATCAAGCCACTGGTTCAGATACATGGACGACACATGGGTCATTAAAACTGTGGAAGTACAAGCCTTCACAGGACACATCAACTCTGTGGACAACAACATCAAGTTCACACGAGAAGACACCAGGCACAACAGTTTGGTCTTTCTGGACTGTGACAAATATATTAAAGAGGGCAAGACCCTCCACATTGAGGTGTACAGAAAACGAACACACACAGACCAATACCTGCTCTTTGACTCCCACCACCCACTGGAACACAAGCTTGGAGTCGTCAGAACCTTGCACCACCGAGCGTAGAACATTCCTAGAAGTGCAGAGGCCCAAGAGACAGAGTGGAAACACTTGAAGAAAGCACTCAAAGCGTGTGGATGCCCCAGCTGGACCTTCATGAAAACAGCCACAAAATCCAGAAAGAGTACCAACACCACGGGTGATGAGGACATGGACAGTTGCAACAACATCATCCCATCCCATACGTGGCTGAAGTATCAGAGAAATTCAGGAGGATTTTCAACAAACACCACATCCCAGTGTTCTTCAAACCCAGCAACACATGGAGACAGAAACTGGTCTACCCCAAAGACCGCACACCAAACCATAAGAAAAGCAGTCTGGTGTCTTCAGTCCAATGCAGTGAGGACTGCACAGATTTATAAAAAACAACCACTCAATAAATGCGTGGCTCAACACAGGAGGGTCAACTCCTCAGGCCAAGACCTTCACCTTCTCCTCAAAGAAAACTCTTTTGACGACAACATGTTCATATTTTGGTCAGGGTGGATCAGTGGTTTGAGAGAGGAGTGAAAGAGGCGATTTATGTCAAAGTAGAGAAGCTGTCACTCAACAGAAGAGGAGGCCTCAGACATGGCCTGTCTCCCACCGACAATGCTGTCCTTTCATCTCATGCTAACGGTCGTTCACACTTGGCATCAGGTGACTCCGACGACTTCCCCATGTTGCTGATCATTCGTATAATGTGCAAACCACAACAACTTCAAGATTCTTGATCACAAGACAGAAAGTTGTGGTGTGTTATAGTGTGAACAGGGCATTAGCCAGGTGGAAAGGGAGCTCTCAAGACTATGTATAAACAAAGCCAGTGGGCCAGACAACATCAGTCCCAGGGTACTCAAAGCATCTGGTGGGGAGCTTGCAACAGTCTTCTAGCACCTCTTTGATCTTTCCATGAGGTTGAGGAAGTTGCCAAATCTATGGAAGACCTCATGCATTGTTCCAGTATGAAAGAAATAGTCCCAGCGCTTCCAATGACTACAGACCTGTGGCACCTCTGGAGGCACCACCTCGGGAGGACTCATTCAGGTACCCTGGGGCCTAAATCCAGATGCCTTCTTCAAGAAGGGACAGGGTGGACTGCTCGTCCTGAGGAGACTCAGATCCTTCAGTGTGTGGTGGCGTATGTGGTGGCATTAAGGCTTGAGAGGCCAGCAGACTCCACAAGCTAGTAAGGAGGGCCAGCTCTGTGGTCAGACTAAAACTGGAAGGTCTGGAGGCAGAGAGGAGGATGAAGGACAAGGTCAAACCCATCCTAAATAACCCCTCTCATCCCCTCTACGACGAGCTGTGGCAGATGTGCAGCTCGTTCAGCCACTGGATTATCTCACCCAGGAGCAAAATGTACCTGCCTTGTACCTGCTGCCATCAGACTGTAGAACAGTGGAAACCATATTATATACTATAACACCACTCAGATCACCTAAGTGTACCCACCCAGGCCCCTCGAGGCCCCAGACTCAGGTGCAGCACCCCTCACATCCCCTGACACTCCATCAGTGAGCGGATTTAATGTGAAATTCAGTGGGTCTGTGATGATTTTAAATCTGAATCTTACGATAAAATCTCATGAATCTTTAATGATGTGAAGATGAAACTGGGTCACTGCAGCAGAAACAGCCTGTCTGTCTGCTGCATGAAGCTTTAACCACAGAGAGGGTGTAAGTCCACCTGGTGGGAGTCAAGCAGTAAAGAGAAACAGTAAAACTTGGACAGATTACCATTTTCCACTTTCCAAAAGCAAGTTAGATTGCTTATACCTCACAACAAAGATTAAAGGCAAGACAGTTACTTGAGGACAGACATCAAGAGTGAAACAGCAACAGTGCTGTAACACAATGCAGCTTCTGTGTGTCTGTCTATGGTAGTTTTCTCTGTGGACAGCAGACTGAAAGGTGCAAATAAAACCAGGATAACCTGATAATTATTTTATACAACACTGATTTTTTTGGTGCTATTTAAATACACAAACCTGTCAAACTCTGTACAGAGCTTTTGTTTGGAAATATATTCTACACACACCCTCCAATGATCATCTGATGAGAAGTAGTTAAAGAAATTCCAACATTATTTTCACTGGGCAAAAGGTTATTGGTCTGCGTGACCACCTGCTGATCAGCTGTCACACAGTCCAGGAGCCAATCAGCAAAACAGAATGATGACCATCAAACAAACAACATTCAGGGAGGAGGCTGCATTCAGGATCTTAACCCTACATGTGGCAGGAGCTGATCAGAAACAGGATAACCAACCCAATTGTATACATTATTCAATTTTTTAAAAGAGACTGGATCCAACTGGGTTCTGAGGATATTATAGGAATATTTGGGGCAGGGGGCAGTTGTAGCTCAGTAGACAGAGCAGTTATCCATCAATCGGAAGGGAAGGTTGGTGGTTCGATCCCTGACCCCTGCAGTGCATGTGCCAAAGTGTCCTTGAGCAAGATACTGAACCCCAAATTGCCCCCAATGGCTGTTCCATCGATATATGAAGATGCACGTTGCTTTGGATAAAAGTGCTAAATGAAATTGTAGAATTTTAGAATATTTATCATTTCATGGAGATCAAGATCTGTTTTTCAAGACAGAATACAAAAACATCACATATCAGATAACCACAGTTGAGTGACAACTAAAGTTACTAAAAGCAATTACAAGAGTCATAAAAAAATCCCAGAAGAATCAAATTTATGAGCAGTTCGCAGTTCATTCCAGTTATAAGGTGCAGAGTACCTGAAACTAGTTCTTTCAAGTGCAGAACAGTTAACTAAACAGTTTTACAGTTTAAAAAAGACATAGATTGATTTTGAATCACCTCAGTATTTGTATGACTCAGAAAGAGTCTGACTGGCTTCAAATGCAGGTAGTCAGACAGTGGAGGAGAATACCAAATACTCATCTGCATTTGAAACAAGTCTCTGATTTAAAGCTACTTTCAAACAGGAAGCGCTTTCAAGGACATGGAGGACTGTTGGAACTACACCTGTTATAAAAGTGTCATTTTAAAATAGGTGCTAAGACAGAAAAGGTTGAAATTATCTGGAGTGGCTGGTCCTTGCTCATCTCCGCCCCCTGGTGGGTCCTTTGATGGACCCACTTCAGTTCGCCTACCAGCCTGGCATCGGGGTGGACGATGCCATCATCTTCTTCCAGCACAGAGCCCTCTCTCACCTGGAGAAACCTGGGAGCACTGTGAGAATCATGTTTTTTGATTTCTCCAGTGCGTTCAACATCATCCAGCCAGCACTTCTGGGGGACAAGCTGGAGAACACAGGGGTGGACCTGCACCTCACATCCTGGGTTGTGGACTACCTCACCAACCGTCCACAGTATGTGAGGACACGGGACTGTGTGTCAGACATGGTTGTCTGTAGCACGGGGGCTCCGTTCTTTTTCACCCTCTACACTGCAGACTTTCATACAACTCACCAACCTGTCACCTGCAGAAGTTCTCTGATGACTCTGCCATTGTTGGCCTCATCACAGATGGGGACCACAGGGAATACAGAGAACTGACACAGGACTTTATGGACTGGTGGCAGTGGAACTGCCTCCAAATTAATGTGATGAAAACCAAAGAACTGGTGGTGGATTTCCACAGGCGCACTCACTCCCCTCCGACACCAGTGAACGTCCAGGGAATGGACATTGAGATGGTGACATCTTATAAGTACCTGAGTGTTCACCTCAACAACAAACTGGACTGGACTCACAACACTGCTGCACTTTACAGGAAAGGTCAGAGCAGACTCTATCTGCTCAGGAGACTGAGGTCACTCCTGAAGACCTTCTACATCTCTGTTGTGGCATCATCCATTTTTTATGGAGTAACTTGCTGGGGCAGCAACATTTCGGCTGTGGACAGGAAGAGACTGGACGAACTTATCAAGATGGCCAGCTCTGCACTGGGTTGCCCCCTGGACCCAGTGGAGGTGGTGGGAGAGAGGAGGATGATGAACAAGCTGTCATTCATGTTGGAGAATGACTCCCGCCCAGCTCTGGAGAGCTCCTTCAGCGATAGACTGCTTCGCCCGAAGTGTGTGAAGGAGCGATATTGCAGGTGTTTTCTCCCTGCAGTTGTCAGGCTGTACAACCAGCACTGCTCCCAATAGACTATACACCACCATGTCTATACATCTGTGCAAAACTCTTTTTTCATTTCTGTATATTTATATTTATTCCAGATTCCATTTGCTGTGCAATATTTCATTTTGTCAAAGTCATGAACAATATTTCATATTTGCTTCCACTATGCAAGATCTAACTACTGGTCATATTTCTCATACCCATATTCTCATGTGTATCTGTAAATAATCTCATGTAAATTTGTAAATACTTTTTTTAGCTTGTTTATATTGTTCATTTTTACTGTTTAAATTGTTCCATCCTCTTTGCTGCTGTGCAATGCAAATTTCCCCACTGAGGGACGAATAAAGGTTTATCTTAAACATGGATGTTCATGCAGCATTTTGTGAACATCTGCAACCAAAATGCTCAGAAAAGGAAACTGACACATAATTATTAACAAACATAATGAATCTTTGATGTATGTGTGTTTGACAGGTCTGAGGGACTGGTACCTGAGGAATACGATAGGCTCCAGCCACCAAAACCAGGCCAACGGAAAGGTCAACACAGGGGTCAACAGTAAGGTGAATGGGGGGGTCAAAGGTCAGGCCGGAGGGGGAGGAGCTCTGCAAGGCAGGAGGAGGACTCACGGTGTCATCCAGCAGTCGACCTATCAGATGGAGACAAGCAGTCATCCCGCTCCGCTGCATCACAAACAGACGCTACCGCATTCGGCCACGTTCCACGGACACCCGCTGCACGGCAGGTAAGACTCAGCTCACCTGTACAGGTACAGACCCAGATCTGCTGTAAGAACACCTGAGCTCCTGTAGCTGACCAGCTGACTCTCTCGCTCTTTCCCTCTCTCTCTCAGGTCTACAGATAGCTCTCTCTACCACGACTCCTTCCCTCCTCAGAAACAGGAAGTTCCTCTCAGAGACCTGACTGTGGACCAGCCGTCTCCTGGAACTCTGGTCTGACACACAGACCAATCCCAGGCTGGATTCCTTGGATCAACACCTCTCTGGACTGTGTGTCCTGCTGTTTCTTCAGAGAACCAGGAGAACCTGTTGTTGTTCACCAGGACCTGCAGCTCAGGGTGAACATGGTGTTGGTGGTTCAAACGCTGGTTCTCTGTTCAGGTGCTCGGAGACATGCTCCTTTCTTACATCACCTGAAAGCCGGTCCACCATGACGTCACCCAGAGGATGATGATGATGTCACTGTCCTGTTGGAGGCTGCAGTCTGACCTCAGGGTGGCATCTCTGGATGAACTCAGATATGAAAGATCAGTCAGGAGGAGACTGAAACGAACAGCAAACTAACCCCAAACCAGGTCAAATACCGGACTGTTCAGTTCTATAAATCCCCCCTGTCAGATGTGTGTCGGAGATCTATCTGAAAGGGTGAAGACATGTCAGCTGAGCCTCCTCTGGACCAGGGTCGGACACTGCTCAGCTCTGATGAACTTTTGTTTCGGTCAGGGATGGAAATTAATTGCACAATATCAACGTCTGAACATCATTTAACAGACTCCTCTGAGTCTGGACTTGTTTTGCTGCCAAAGGGTTTCTGGGTAAAAAACACAGCTGACATGTCAAACATTTAAAACTTGAAGTACAAACTGAACTGCAGGTTTTTTTTTTTACTGTTGTTGGATTGTTTTTTTTAAAGTTTTCTATGACAATGTCTTCGTCTTTAATCTGTAATCAGACTGCTCAGACAATCAGGACTAAACCTGTTTTTATATGAACTTTTGATAAACGTGAGGATGATGATGATGAAACTGTTGCACTCTCTCTCTGGGGACACATAATCACCAGCTGACATCACCAGCTCAGTCCAACAGACCAGCAGTTTTTAAAGTCTGAAAGATGAACTTCTGATAAAGTTTCAACTGATCAGATCAGGTGACCTGTTTGATCCCTCAGGTGAGTCCAGACAGAAACTGTCAGGTGAGGCTCTTCAGGTATTCTTACAGTTTGGACTAAACATCTACACTAAAAGTTGAGCAGCTACTGCAGGTTGATAAATCTATAAAAACTATGGAGACATGAACAAGAGACTAGACGATTGATCACGTCTTTGACTCCTTCCTGCACCCAGTGAAGAACCAGTAGCACCAGTAAGAAGGTTCCTGCCCGTGTGAGAAGCATCAGTTATTAAACTAACTAAGAAAATGGTGTACGCCAAGAAAAGGTCTGATTTATGAAACTATATGCACTCATTTTAATAGTCATAATAATGGCACGTTCAACATGACAAATTAGGTAAGTGGAATGTAAAAGACACAGAACAGGAACAGAACATGAATTCAAACATTACAATCAGCTGATGTTTGGTTTGCTGGATGGAGGAGACAGGAAGTCTGCGTCAATAGTGTTGTTTTCAGGTACAAAATTCTCCTGTGAAATTTCTGTTAATGAATCCTGTGTTTTTTGATTGGTGCAAAACAACAAAACGTTGAATTAACTCTTCACAGATGTGACAAAAATAAACTGACACAATATATGAAAGACACAAAATATTATACAGCACAATCAGACCAATCAGAAAACAATGATATACTAATATACATATATAAGAACAGTTGTCAACGGCAGCAGGCAGAAACCCAGCAGGTTGACTGTGCTAACAATACACAGCATGAATCCATGAGCTCACACAGACAAGTTCAGGAAAGTTCAACTGAATTTGTGTGAATAATTTATTTTTGATGCTCCCAGATTCATTTGGATGTTTGTTTGATTTAACATGTGAACAAATCTTCCCCCTGAAGAGAACACAAGAGAGGAACTTCCTGTCAGAGTGGGTCTGATGAGGACTTTAGTCTCTGCAGGGTCAGAGTCCAGAATCCAGTCTGAGAGCAATAAGAGGATCGGGGAGTCTACGAACCTCTTCAACTTTCAGGATGAAAATCATTTGCGGCGACAATCAGACGTCACAGTGTTGATCGATTGGTTATTGAGTGACTGAATGGAGCCTGTTTTTGTTCTGAGCGTCACACTTTTATAAAAGTGTCCATGAATTCAACATGAATGAAATGCAACTTTAAAAAAACCCTGAAATCAGTGTTTTATGGACGTCTCAAGGTGTCAAACAATATTTATTATTATTGAAACTGATCAGTTTGTCCTCTGAACCAAAAGTATTTGTTTTTATTGTCCGTCCAGAGTTCACTTCTTTAAAATCAGGTCATTCAGCTTCACAGAGACCAGTCTGACCTCGTTTCCTCCAACATGAAGCTGCAGTCACATGACACACAGTCCCTTCACATTTAAACACATGCAGAAGAAACAGATTATGGGATATTTTAAAGGACCCACTTGACACCCGGCACATACCAGGTGCGCCACCACATACAATTTACAAGTGTTAAACATCTGTGGGATGGATTGTGGTGACATCTGGCTCAGGCATTCATGGATGTTGCTGTTTTCCTCTGCTGCCACCATTGTGTTAACACTGAGTAAAAGCACAAACCACATGATTGGACAATGCCACTGTCACTCTCAGATTGATTGACAGCCACTAATGATGAACAACGCAGCTAGTGATGGTTGGTTTTTATCTGAATGATGTCATTTAACTTCCTGTAATTTCTGATTGTCTGCAACAGCTGTCATGTGACCCGCAGCTTCAGAGGAGCAGAAAGAGTCCCAGCATGCACTTCTTTAACTCTGGTCTCACACCAAAGCAGAACCGAAGCTTAGAAACATACTGTAAATACACTGACTGACTGTTTTCTGACTGTGACTGTCCAGCCTGAATACTGCAGTACTAGTATGTAATACTCTCATACTCTGTAGAACCAGTGTTAGTCCTGAGTACAGTCTATGGAAAGCTGATGAGGTCATTATTTGTCTTCTTTTTTTTTTGTCCTGTCTCCTGTTCAATGTTTTATACGTCTGTTGATATCGTTTTATATTGTCAGCTGCTGTTTTTGAACGCAGCTCCATGTGCAGTTCATTCCTTCCTGCTGATTTCTGGCTGCCATACAGTGACGATAATGACAGGGTGCGTTTGTTTTATGCTGGGAAAATGTAATAGAAAAGTTCAAACAGGCATCTGTAGAACATGAAATGAGTTCATTGCAATACGACTGAGAACATGACTGCAACAAATACAGACAGAAGCAAATAATTTAAATTAGGAAGTAGAATTATCCAAATAAATTCTATGAAAAAAGGATCATCTGGCTCATAAAGTTTGTGAGAGACAGAGTCGAGTAGATTAAATGAATTCTTATAATTAATATGTCTCCAAGGGTTTTAAAAAGATGGACAATTTGTTTTAAATGCCTCAAAAACAGGAGGAGATCTACATTTGTGGAAATAATATTTTGCCAGCAGGATCACGTTTTTTTTTGTTTTTTTTTTACATAGAAATTCAAAAAACAATTACACTGTTTTTTATATTGGAAAGTTGATATTTTGTTTGTTGGGAACTTTTGAACTTTTTGTGTCACAAAATAGTTGATTCTAAAAACCAAACACACACTTTGTTTCCTTACATTTCTCTGGCGTAAACGAACGCCGCCTGGTGTTGTCGTCACCTTACAGGTGCTTTGCAGCAAGGCTCTAGAGCGCCGTCTGCAGGCAGAGGAGTGCAGGTGCATACAGCTGTGTTCACAAACACTGGCCACCATTTAGAAACACCAGCTATTTAAAATTAGACTAACAGATGTACAAAACTTAGAACGGCAGGGAGAAGGAGACGAATGATGAGCTCACTGTCTTTCCATTCAGAACTGTGAAGTACATATATTTAGGCCATAACCGAGATTATAGAGACCCTGAGGTCCTCGGCCCAGACTCCCCCAGCAGAACCCCACCAACCAAACTCTGCACACATTTCAAATGACAATACAAAGTATTTAAAGCCAGTTTCTTCGTACGTGTTCAGTTATGTTTCATGTGAGTTCTAGTCTTTGTGAACATCCAGAGGACGTGTCCTCAGTGTTTGTACTGTACTCGTGTAGTAGTACTAGTACTGTGCAGTACCAGTCTGAGGTCTAGGTTCAGTACTCTCTTGTACCAGTATTTGTTCTGAGGACCTGGATGTTGTTCTACATCCCCCTTCAGGTCCAGAACCAGCTCTTGTCCAGCTGTGTCTTTCTTTATTTTTTAAACTTTCAGCTGGACAGTCTGAACTTTCTGTAAAAATCATTTTCTATCTTTTTGGAAACTTTTGTCATTTGTACTTTTTTCACTCTGAACTCTTTCTGCTGTTTGATGTTGAAAAATGAAAAACCTTAAACCTTGTAAATTAATGATTGACATTCTGTTTTTAAATAAAGACCCACAGTATTATATTGTGACTTCATATTGATATTGATATAACCCACAGTCATGCAGGTGTGTTCAGTCCAATAAGAACTGTTTGCCTGGTGTACAAAAGTTTCTATCTTCAGGTCACTTCCAGAGGGGTGGGGCCCAGTGTTAATCCCATCATGCCTCTGGCCCCACTGGGTTGTGTGAACCAATTGTGAGACACAACATGAACGTACACATGATGATGTCAGTGGCCACCAGGTGAATTAGGAAACAAGGCGAGGAACATCCAGCTGTGATCAAACATCAGCAGTTTCTCCTCATTTCTGTTGTGATGTCCATGAGCTTCTGTAGTTTTGGGTTTTGTAGTTTTGAGTTTTGAGCTTCAGTATTTAAATCTATTGATGATGATGATGATGATGATGGGAACAAATAGAAAAATGTCTGCATCAACAGTCTAAGAGTTTAAGTAACAATATCCAGATAATCTTTCAGTTTCTGTCATGTTATACAATTTGCTTTATGTAATGTAATGATTTGAATGTTATGTTTATCTGCATGTTGTGGAGGGTTAGGGTTCCACTATTAGTGGATTCTGCTGTTCTGAACAGCTTCACATCACAGAGATGTTGGCAAGTTACAACCTGACTATTCATGTCTTTATGATGGTGAAGAGACAAGCTGCTCACTGAAAAGCTTCATGATGATGAAGGTCACACAGAAGTGAAGACCCATCCTGACCTGAACACCTTCATCCTGCATTCCTGAGACCTGAGAGCAGGACTGAAACACAGCCTGCAGAGGAAGAACAAGAGGGAGAAGAACGTAGGATGTGTGGAGGCCGGGAGGGAAGGAGGGAGCAGCGAAGGGAGCAGTGGAGGAGTGAAGGGAGCAGTGTAGGGAGCAGTGGAGGAGTGAAGGGAGCAGTGGAGGAGGGCCGTGTTCAGTATTGGGACGCGGCCCTCCCTCTCAGGTAAACAGACGCTGAACTTTCTCCTTCAGTCCGCCGATATCAAAAACCATGAAACGGGTGAAATAACAGAATTTAAAGTAGATGTTTGAAGGTGTTGTTCGACCTGGCTGTGATCAGATCTGGGATCAGATGAAACAGACTGAAGTTTAAACTTTGAGCTGTTTTCCTGTTCCGATCAGAGACAACAAAGTTCCTGTTTCTTAGCAGTTAGCTTCGGTTAGCATCGCTCCGTTAGCGGCCGGGTTTTTAACTCGGGTTAAACTTCGGGTTCGGTTTGATATTAGCTCAACGGTCGGTCACATTAACGGGTCTGAGGCCGACAGTCAGTCAAAGACTGAGCTTTTCTCTGGAGCTTCAGTGGAGCAGCAGCTGTGAGCTGTTAGCCGGCGGCTAACGGGACAGTTAGAAGCTAACGGGACCGAAGCTTCAGTGATCAACAGGTGAAGCTTCAGCTGGTTTGTCCTCAGTCTGACTGTCTGTTTCCTGCTGCTCTGTCTGTCAGTACATGTTAGTATATGTCAGTACATGCTGTGGATCAGATGATGAGAACATGATCAAAATTATTGAAGTATCAGCAGCGGCAGGAATTGAGTAACTGAGTACAATTACTGAAGTAATGGAGTCAAGTTCAAATGTGAAGTACTTGTACTTGAGTCTTTTCTTCTCCTGCCACTTTCTACTTTTACTCCACTACATCAGTCTGTCAGATTCAGTTACTTTACAAATTCACAAACAAATGAAGAGTTTATTGAATATGATGTTTTGTTCTAAATTAAACTCCAACAGTTTATACTAATGCAACTGAAACCATCAGTCCATTACGTTGAGTTAGTCGATTGACAGAAAATTAATCATCAACTCTTTTGATGATTGTTTTCAGTCATTTGAACCTGAGGAGTATTTTTACGGTGTGGTTTTGTACGACAGTAATAAGTTGTAAATTAAGTTTATAAAATCTAGATTCAAAATGTTATCATCATTTACTGAGCTGATATGAATTTGCTTTGGCAAGCTCACATACTGATAAACAATGAACTTTGTGTTTGTTTGAGTTTGAACTTGACTCTGAAAAGTGACGACTCCACTGGACAAGATGGAGTCCAAGATATAGATCAAATGCTCTGTCACAATATCACAAATTCTGTTTGTTATCAATAGTGAAACTGATGATAGCTAAAATAAGTATAAGTATAAAATCAGAACATGTTGTCAAACTACACCGAGGAGCACCTGCATACTAAGTGCTATCAATGACTTGGTTAACGACTCCACAGAGGTCTAAGTACCTGGGTCTCCGTGCCAGTCAGTCAGAACTGAAGAAGCTTCTCGGATGAGAAGTGAAACGTCTTCAAGAACCTACATACGAACCTACGTGAACCTAAGTCCAGTTGCCTTTGACTCAACTTGCACTTGTATACCATGACCTGGATGACTGAGAACCTTCACAGACATGTGGTCAAACTACTTTCACCAAAGTCAAGATCATCATGTAGAATTAGAATTGATCATGATTATTTCTAAAATGTGTCTCTGTGACACATTGATGATCCTCTTCCACAGCTGGAGGATCAGACTCGGAGCTCAGCATGCTGTTTCTGTGACGTCGAGGCTACAGAGTCCACGGAGGACCCCTCTGGGACCAGGTACAGTTTGGACTCCTGTGACACGCCTCTCATTGGTCACCTGACACCTGCCTGTCAGGATGCAGCTGACCTATCAGAAGCTGCCGGCTCAGCTGAGGCGGAACTCCAGACTCAGGAAGCTGACGGTTGTGCTTCTCGCCGCTTATGCCGTCAAAAAGCTGTCACCATATGTCTGGAAGAGGATACAGGTGACACACACGCACACACACACACACACACACACACACACACACACACACAAAACATATGCACATATACACACTCTGTGGGTAACTGTTTTTGTTTTGTTTTCAGAGAGGTAAACAACTGGGCGGAGCTAATCTGCCAATGGGCGTGGCTAACACCTCCTCCTCCTCCAACTCTGTGGACAACAACGGAGGAAAGAAGAAGAAAAGAGATGGCAGGTGTGTGTGTGAGTTTGTGTGTGTGTGTTGTACAGTATAAACATGAATATTGGCGTTCATCTCTTCTGATGCAGTGTTTGAGACAAAGGCCCAGTTTTGAGACCAGCTGACACAAACACCAAAACTGTGTCTCAGTTTACAAAACAGCAGAAACTCTGAAAGATGCTGAGTCATCTCTAAAGAAAATATGAAACCATGGACCCACAAAGATCATCATCGATGCCTTCATCCCAGTAAACCAGACTTTAACTTAACTGTTAATCTGGCTTCATGATCCAGACTCCTCGTCTTCCAGATCCACTACAGGCTGTGTCTGTCTGTGTCTTCAGGTCTCCATCAGTGAACAGGGAGTTTGTCCTCAGACTGTCTCGTCTGTTGAAGCTCTTGTTTCCACGTTTACTGTGTCCAGAGGTTGGTCTGCTGGCTCTGCACTCTGTCACTCTGATATCCAGAACCTTCCTGTCCATCTACGTCGCTGCTCTGGACGGTCAGTTAATGTCTGTCTGTCTGTCTGTCTGTCAAGAACTGAATGTGCTCTATTAGCCAAAGAGACTAATGTCCCTTCATAGAGTTTTAGATGTTGAACATTTGCATGTTGTGTTATAGCGTGCAATGTGGATAATGTCATAAATAATCAATAATATTGATCTTCCAGGTGTGATAGTCAAGTGTATCGTTCAGAAGGATCCTCAGGCCTTCGTGCTGCAGCTCTCTAAGTGGCTCCTCGTTGCAGTTCCTGCAACTTTCATCAACAGTGCCATCAGGTTCCTGGAAGGTCAGCTGGCCCTCAGCTTCAGAAGCCGATTGGTTGACCATGCTTACCACCTGTACTTTACCAACCAGGTAACAAACACACACACCCAGTTCCCGAAGTACGTGCCCTAATTTTAGTTCCCAAACGCTCTGCACTGATCAATGCACTGCACTCATTTTGGTTCCCTAATCCACATTCATTTTAGTTCTCAAACGCTCCACGCTCATTTTACTTGCCTGATGCCCAGAGAATTGTTGGGTCGGACCATTATCAGGTTGATATCATGTAGTCTGAATTTGACATGAAGCACTTTCTAACTTGTGTTTTGTTCCATCCTCTGTGTTTCTGCAGACTTACTATCGTGTCAGTAACATGGACGGCCGTCTGTCCAATCCTGATCAGTCTCTCACTGAGGACATCGTCATGTTTTCGGCCTCCGTCGCTCATCTCTACTCCAACCTGACCAAACCCATCCTGGATGTGGTCGTCACCTGTTACACCCTGCTGGGCACTGCACAGTCCAAAGGTACATCAGTGCTGACGGTCAGAGTGTATCTATGTCACAGTTTAAAGATTAAACAGTGTCCTGATGACTGTGATCTTCCTCCTTACAGGAGCGAACACCACATGGCCCTCCGTTATTGCCGGCCTGGTGGTGGCGCTCACCGCCAAAGTCCTACGCTCCTGCTCGCCTCGATTTGGAAAGCTGGTGGCCGAGGAAGCGAAGAGGAAAGGAGACCTGAGATACATGCACTCTCGCATCATCACCAACTCTGAGGAGATTGCATTCTACGGAGGACACAAGGTAAACGCCCCCTAGTGGACTAAAAATAGATAAGTGCAACTATGAATAATCATTAGAGTTTTTTAAGGAGCGCGTAATACCATGACCACAGTGCCATGTGTGGGTGTGTTTGATTTGTAGGTGGAGATGGCCCAGCTGCAGAGGAGCTACATGTCTCTGTCCTCTCAGATCCATCAGATCCTGCTAAAGCGTCTCTGGTATGTCATGCTGGAACAGTTCCTCATGAAGTACGTATGGAGCGCCTCCGGCCTGGTGATGGTTGCTGTGCCCATCATCACTGCCACAGGATACTCCAAATATGGTGAATATCCACCAAGAATACATCAGCCACACATCACACACACAATGCAGGCCCGGTAAATACAGTCATAATGAAAGCATGAGTGATGTCTGCAGTGTGACCTTTGACCTGTGATGTCTTCAGACTCTGAGGAGGTGAAGCAGGCAGCCATGGTGATGAAGGAGGAGGAGTTGGTGAGTGAGAGGACACAGGCCTTCACCACGGCCAGAAACCTCCTCAACTCTGCCGCTGACGCTGTGGAGAGGATCATGAGCTCATACAAGGAGGTACAAATCCTGCTCCTCTTTACCTCCTCTTCTACCACTTTAACTCCTTCTCCTCATCTTCTTCACCTCCTCCTCTTCCTGTTCTTTTCTACCTCTGTCTTTCCTCTGAACGTACCCTACAGAACTCATATTGATCATCTCCTTTGAAATAAATAGATTTGCATTTTGCTCTCAGGTATCTTCTCTAAGAGAAATCATGATCTCACTGAGACTTTCTGAGTAAATGTACCTGTGTGTGTGTGTGTGTGTGTGTGTGTGTGTGTGTGTACAGGTGACAGAGTTGGCAGGTTACACTGCTCGAGTCTCCGAGATGTTGGATGTGTTTGAAGATGTGAATGAGGGAATATATCGTCGCTCTGCAGACAGAGAGGAAGAGTTAACTGCAGGAGGAGGAGGAGCAGTGATTCAGCACGGTCAGAGAGTCTGTGGTCGTCTGGAGATCAGAGGTATGGAGCTGGCTCAGGTGTGTAGAATGAATAGTTTGTCTCTTTAAAACTTTAAAGTTTAAGGACCTTAATTTCAATTTAGAACCTGCCAACAACTCGTTGTGTTTCAGTGCTTGAACAGTGACCTGTTGTGTAGACAGTGTCTATAAAATACATAAAACAGGTTCAGACACATGTTTTGTGTTTGTGTGTGCAGGTCATGTGATCAGTGTGGAGAAGGGAATTCGCTGTGAAAACCTGCCAATCATCACACCGACCGGAGACGTTGTGGTTTCCAGCCTCAACATCCAGGTAGCAAACACACACACACACACACACACACACACACATACAGTAACACACCATAGCTTCCGTCCTTCATGTGTCCCACATTAACACATTCTTCCAATAATCCGATCACATCGTCCTCGAAACCTCCGCAGTGTGAAACCAGCCTCCATGAATAGAACCTGTCGGTGTGTCAGAGCTGCCACTGGTTGTAGGTCAGTGGTTGTAGGTCAGTGGTTGTAGGTCAGTGGTTGTAGGTCAGTGGAGGACAGACACACCAGGTTTATTCTCAGCTGCAGCTCATGTTCAGAAGTCTGCGTCACTGTCTGACTGTCTATCTGACTGACTGACTGTTTGTCTGACTGTCTATCTGACTGACTGACTGTCTGTCTGACTGACTGTCGGTGAGTCAGTCAGACTGTCTGACTGACTGTCTGACTCACTGGTTGACTGATTGTCTGTCTGACTGTCTATCTGACTGACTGATTGTCTGTCTGACTGACTGTCTGTCTGACTGGCTGTCTGTCTGACTGTCTGTCTGTCTGTCTGACTGACTGGAGAAGGAGATATTTTCTCTCTTTCTTTACAGTTATTATTTTTCAGACTTTCAGTCTCTGACAACCTCATGTATATAGAGCAACCTGCTACACTATTTATATTTTCTGCATCCTTTGCACTCTGATATATTTTAGCACAATTGCCTCACTGTCTTCGTGGTCTGATGCTTATGTTCACCTTGTTGTGAGTCTACTTCTGTGTCTGTGGACTGAGAGCATAGAGAAACCGGAGTCAGAATCCTTGTATGTGTACATATACCTGACCAATAAAGCTGATTCAGATTCAGATTCTGACTGACTCCCTGCTTTTTTTGAAGTGTCAAACACTCGGGGCAGCTCAGTGGTGCAGTGTGTGTTTGTGACCACATGGTGTCAGTGTTGTTCCTGGAGCAGCTGCAGAGTAAAATTGTTCAGTGTTGATTGTATATAGAGTCTTAACATCACTCTGGATTAAATTACTGGGTTGTATTGTTATCGTCGTTGTTTTATTGACAAAGGAATCTTGCCCTCATTATGATTTGATGGAGTAATATTGAACAATATGAAACTATGTCCTAATCTTTGATGACAACAGAACAGATTGATTGAAAATAAAACCCTGTTTATTTGTTCAAAATTGACCCTGGTGCTCACAGAGGATGATGATGATGATGTCGATGTCACTCTGGTCTGAGCGTGCTCAGTCCAGTCACCCCTCTATGCTCCTTTATCTCTTTTCATCTGTTTCTCTTTAATCTCTTCTTCTCTCATTCTTTCCACCAGTTTTACATCTCTGACTGAGGTCAAAGGTCCGAGCAGAGCCTGCAGCTCATTAGCATTTACTGAAACACTGTGTGTGTGTGTGTTCATACACAGACACACAATAGTGGGATTATAGAGCGACATTTTTGTGGTAAAGACTCAAAAAGAAAGAACGAGAGTGAAGAAGGAAACAGAGATGGAAACATGACAGAAGAAGAAGAGGAACATTGATGGAAACAGAAACTCCTCTCTGTCATCCGAGTCTTCAACTTTGACCTCTTTGCTCTGTTATTGGTCCGTTCCTGCTCGTATTGTGGTTGTGAGGAAGATTTGAGGTTCTGCAGTCACATCTATGAAGGCAGTTTGCAACATTTTAGATTTGTTTGTTGTTGCTTTTTGAATGCAGATCTGAAAATGTAGATATATTATAAATATGAATGTAAGACAGTATACTAGATAGTTTATTATAGACCCTTGAAAAGTCGGAAATGGTTTGAAATTTTGCAGATGAAAATGTCTTTTTCTCCTGCTCTGCTTTCCACTCATTTATTTATTTGTGACTCGATGAATTTATTTGTGACTTTGTGTCAAAATCCGCAAAAAAGCAACAAGAAGGCATTTAGTTTTTATGTTCCTGTTTCCTTTCTAGTTTCGCTATGAATCTTTAAATTGAACTTTAGCTATGTGTATTTTCTCTCTGTCTCTCAGGTGGATGAAGGGATGAATGTGTTGATCACAGGTCCAAATGGCTGTGGGAAGAGTTCTCTGTTCAGGATCCTCAGTGGACTGTGGCCTGTTTATGGAGGAGTACTGTACCGTCCAGAACCACAGCACATGTTCTACATCCCACAGAGGTAATACTACTACTACTATTACTACAGCTGTACTCTCCAGAACCACAGCACATCTTCTTTAGCTCTGTTGCATAGGTGGAAAAAGGTGATCTTGCTGGCTTCTGTCATGCTGCTGATCAAAGGAGTGTTTGATTTAACATAACCAGATTTGTGGCTGTTAAACTGGCTGAACGTTCCTGTTACTTGATCAAACAGGACCAATGAGCAGCATCTCAGTTTCACCAGAGTTTAGGCAGAGAAAGTTACATGACATGCTGGATTCCACAGTGGATAAACAAGCCGCTATATTAATCATTTGAGTATGATTGTCCACCTTAACAGGCAAATAAAGCTGAGTATCATCAGTGTAGCAGTGGAAATTAATTCCATAACCGTGTATAGTTTTGCCAAAACATGAAAGATACAAGGAGAGGGACAAGAACAGAGCCCTGAGGTACTCCATAGTTAACATCAGGCATTATATGCTTGTAATTCTCTGTCCTCCCTGAGTCTGCACTGTCAGTTTATTCTGCATTAAGGAGAGCAACACTGAATACACTGAACATTTGAATAAATAAGTCACAGGTTTAACTCCTCCAGCTGACCTGAAATCATGTGTGAAGAACCAATAAATACACTCCAGACACACAGTGACTGACAGAATTATTAGCTTGTTCTGAGTGAGTCTTGGTAGGGAGGGAGATGCTGTTCCACAGTCTTTGGGCTGCAACAGCAAAAGTGCTGAAGTTTAGATCTTGGAACAGAACTGAAGCCCCGCGTCAGCTGACCTGAGGGAGCTGGAGGTAGAATGAGGGGTTAGGAGGTCTGTGATGTTGGAGGGGCCCGGCCCATTTAGAGCTTTATCAGCAAACAGGAGAACCTTAAGATCAAAGTAGTCCTGAACTGCTTGATGGTGCTTGTGTTGTACTTCAGAATCCAGACACCCTCAACAAAACTGGCCTACTTTGTCCACACAGGATGTCCGTCTCTCCAGCTGTCACCTCACTGTCCATTGTAGTCATCCAGCCTGTTCCTGGTTGTCTCTGCCTCAGCCAGTTTAATATTACTGTGGTACTGTAATAGTGTGTAAAGGACAGAGGGGACTGGGAGAGACCAGGTGATCACCTGTAGTGCTGTAATTGAACTTTAGTGGTGATGTTGTTCTGTCTCCTGTCCAGGCCCTACATGTCAGAGGGGACTCTCAGAGACCAGGTGATCTATCCAGACTCGGTGGAGGAGATGGTTCAGAGAGGAGTCTCAGATTCAGACCTGGAGGAGATCCTTCGCACCGTCCACCTGCTCTACATCCTGGACAGAGAGGGAGGTCAGTGTGTGTGTTTGTTCTTGTGCCCACTTCCTGTCACCGTGTGCACAGAATTGAGGTCTCCACAGATCCAGACCGCTTTTTGAGAGTTTAGCCTCGGTTTTAGGCTTAGGTTCTCAGTTGTGATGACATGTTTGTCTCAGTGTGTGTGTGTGTGTGTTTAGGATGAATTAGTGAATCTGGTGTTTCAGTAGCTTCAACAGTCTGATCCCATCAGAACGAGTGTAGCCACAACATGAAACTCTGTGAACTACAGTCATGCTTTGAAATACTTCTGTAAAATGAAGTAGTGGTGTGTCAGTGTACAGAGTTTAACGTTCTTCTGTGTGTCAGGTTGGGAGTCGGTCAGTGACTGGAAGGATGTTCTGTCTGGAGGAGAGAAGCAGAGGATGGGGATGGCTCGCATGTTCTACCACCGGTAAATATCTGCTCACCAAATGAGTGCTAATGGACTGTTTTCTGACTGACTGACTGTTTTCTGACTCACTGTTGGTGAATGTGCAGGCTGGTCAGATGCACTTCTGAATCAACCAATCAGCTTGTTTAATGTGCAGCTCTGCACAGTGTGTTCTTCAGATTTGGAAGGTTTGTGTGTCTGACAGACAGTCAGCTCGTTACTTTGTGGTTCCATCTTCAGTCTGACAGTGAATGCCGACATTAAGAGCAGAGCCAAGTGAAAACAACTATGATGTCGTCTGTCTGGTCTACAGTCGCCATCGTTACTACTCCTCCTTGTTTCCGGCGCACAGCCTGACAACAACTCGACAACAGACTTCTTTGCCGCAACATTCAGTGAACAACATTCAACATTACAGTGGAGTTCAGGCTCATTGGTTTGACTGATGCTGATCTTCAGGTGATTGATGAAGCTCTGTCGGTCGTCTGGACTCCTGTAGAAACAGCAGGTTTCTCCTGGGGCGGCTGGGGCTCGGGGGTAGAGGAGGGTTGGTGGTTCAATCCCTGCCCCTGCAGTCTATGTGTCAAAGATGAGATAGCTTTTTATCGATCCCCCTCAGGGGAAATTCACTTGTTACAGCAGCTCGCAGAACATACAAATTGAAATACAGTACTCAAAATAGAAACAAATAAAGTGGCTTTAAGAATAAGGCAGCAATAAAAAAATAAAGTGGCAATAGAAAAACTGAGTGTCCTTGGGCAAGATACTGAGCCCTAAATACCCACAATAGTCAAAAAGTCTTCACTACAGATATTCTGTGAATCTGACAGACATGGATGGAAACTGGAACCTGACTGGTTGGAGGAGGAGACCAACCACGAGGCTATAATTCCAGTTGGAGATACTTCCTGTGAGTAGCCTTCATAGGATTGGACTGGAGGCCATCTTGAAACACTATGCAGTTTTTCCATGGAGAACATAGAACAGGTGAAACTGGAACCAAGACACCAACAGGAAACAAGGAGAGACAGAGAAGGGTGTGACATGAAATACAGACTTCGAGCAGTGGATGTTGTGGTCATGTGACATGCACAGGGTTTCCTACCTGAGACTATGGTGGTTCAGGGGAGCTGACTCTGAAGATCAAGGTCTGGATCTACCAGAGGTGGTCCTGGTCTCTGAGAAACTGTCAGTCTACCGACACAAAGACCTGCTGTCTGTCTGAAAGCTTGTTGCTTTACTGACTCTGTCTCTCTCTCTGTCTCTCCCTTTCTCTCTGTCTCTGTCTCTGTCTCTCTCTCTCTCTCTCTCTCTCTTTCTTTCTTTCTTTCTTACTGTGTTGTGTGAATGTCTCTCGCCCAGCCCTCGCTACGCTCTGTTGGACGAGTGTACGAGTGCCGTCAGCATCGACGTGGAGGGAAACATCTTCCAGGCTGCAAAGGATGCTGGGATAGCCCTGCTGTCAATTACACACAGACCCTCCTTGTGGTCAGTCCACAACACACACACACACACACACACACACACACACACACATGCACACACACACACACGGTCAGTATTTGAAATGATGTAAGAATTACTTTTTAAAATTTATTTTAGATTTTATTTATTGATGTTATTGTGTGTGTGTGTGTGTGTGTGTATGTGTATTCATTGTACAACATGTTTTACACATTGAAGCTCTGCTGTGAAAACTGAGACAAACAAAAGGAAAATACATTCAGATGTAAAATCAGATGGAACGGTTGTATTTTCAGCCTGCAGGGGGCAGCATAGCTCTGAGTTGATGTCAGCTGCCACACCCTGATGCTTCTGTTACTGTCCTCTTATTCTCCTTTTTTTCCTCTGACAGGAAGTACCACTCTCACCTGCTTCAGTTTGATGGAGAGGGAGGATGGAGGTTTGAGCCTCTGGATGCATCCACTCGTCTCTCTCTGCAGGTCTGTGTCTTTGCTTGTTCTGGTGTTTAAATCAAACCAGACGCCTCCTGTTGACGGTTATGTTCATTATTCCTGTTGACGGTTATGTTCATTATTCCTGTTGTGTCTCCACCATCTGAACAAAAGCTTTAAGGAGCCCCGAAATAAAAACACGAACACCATCCACAGTAAAACTTCCTGTCTGTAACAAACACTTCCTGTGTCTCAGAGCTCATCAGATTGACTTTTGGTTGACAAATGACAGTTCACAATGGTGTGACTCCGCCCACCTCCAGTGTCTCCTCAGGGCCAATCACACTAATCAGATGAGACAGACTGATGTGTGATGATGATAATAACCTTTATTTACACATACATTTAAAGTTACATTGTGTTTTACAGGCTCACTTGAATCCAACTAACATCCTGCTTCATTAAATCTGTCTCTGTAGTGTCTCTCTGCAGTGTCCTTCTGTAGATGTTGGATTCAAGGAGAGACGTGTGTCAGTGGTTCTAGTCCTCCTGTCTCTGTAGACTACATGTTTCATGTTTGTCTCTGTATGCCCTGTGATTGGCTGCTTACCTGCCTGTCCAGGTGCACCCCCCGCTCAGTTCAGTTTGTGGTAAAGATGTTAAAATAAACGTGACCCTCGTCAGCTGACCTGCTGTGGTCACCATGGTAACCAGCACCAGCAACAACACGCCTCCGGCACATGGTGCAAGCATGTGTGCGTGTCTGAGAGAGAAACAGCAGCCAATCAGCTGTCTCTGTGTGGGTCATGTGGGTCGCAGCTGCCTGCAGGCTGTAGTCTGTCGTTAGTTCAGGTTGAAATAAACATTGTTACAGTAAAACTTTATTTAGACCCAATGTGTTGACACAGTGATGTGTTTCCTGTCACGTCTGTCAGGAGGAGAAACATCGGCTGGAGAATCAGCTGTCAGGGATTCCCAGGATGCAACAGAGGCTGGCAGAGCTGTGTGTCCTGCTGGGGGAGAGAGAGGGGGAGGAGTGAACCACAGAGGAAGAGGAGTCTCTCCCCTGAGTTTAAGCTGGTTACCATGGAGACACACACATATATATACACACACACACAGCAGGCTGATCATGTGACTGAAACTGGTTTGAAACTGTGTTGAAGCTTCTGAGCTGGACTCTCCTCAGACTGATCTGGAGTCTGTTTGGGTCCTCAGTGATTCTGCAGCTGGTTATTAACTGAACCAGTTCAGGTTTTGTTCAACAATCAGTGTGTGAATTATTGTCTTTATTATCAAGCATTTTTAATTTTTTTCTGGTCGGGAAGTGTGATGCAGGAATGCTGATCACATCTATGAGTGCTTTATTGTTAATTGTTGTTTATTATTGATAATAATTTGTAGTCAGTTGATTATCAAAAACAACAGAGGGTTTTTATGATTAATCCTTGTCATGTTTAATCAGATTTAAAATGTCATAACCTGAAAGTCAGACAAACATCTGTTGATCTTTATTATTTGTAACTTTATTCAAAACTCTTTTGTCCCTGTCAGGATCCTGTAGGAATGATGTCACTATGTTTCCTGTGATCTGATTGGCCAGCAGTCTGGCTGGTAGCAGGTTTCATTGTGATCCTCTGAGGTGAACCTGATCTGTTACCATGGAGATCTACCTGGTTGACAAACTCTTGAAACCAACAATCTGTTTCAAACTGAGCTGAAAGCAGCTGATTCTGAGGAAGTGGAATAGATTGTAATCAGCTGTCACTCAGTCAGACGGAGAGTTATTTTTTTATTTTCACCTGAAGGAAACAATCAGAATAAACCTGATGAATCAGAGTCAGTCACATGACTCACAGGTCAGAGGTCATGTTGGTGTCATGTGACAGACTGAATTGTGCCAATTTGAATCTTGTTTTTTGTATAATTGGATGTTTTTTACCGGAGCCACTTCATCTGATAGAGACATACATCCTGTGTGTGTGTCAGTAAATCAATAAATGCAATTCATATAAATAAATAAGTAAATAAATATGTTTGATACATAAAGATGTTTAATGTTTATATTCACTCTTTGGATAATGATAATGACGATGATACCTTGAACTTTATTCAACAGCAAATAAAATGATAATAAGCTTTATTTGTCCTGTGCTTTTCAAAATAAAGGTACCAAAACAATTATTTGGATCAGAACAAAGCAAACATAGTTCAATTATTCAAATATTGATAAGCGGCGAGCAGAAGAAGGCAGAGAGATTTCAGTCGTCCTGAAACGAGTCGTTTCTCATCACACATGGATGTTACGTGTTTTCCTGCTTTGTCAGATCTGGTTTCTTTAAACATTAAATATGTTAAAGCTTTTAAAAATATTTTTATGTTAATACATCATAATAATAATGATTTTATGTTATGTTGTATGTATGAGTCAAATTTTGAATGTAGATTTTTACTTATTGGATATTTTAAAACAAGTTTTAGTTCAAATTTAAAGATGTCACTGAGGTCCAACATGAGTTTCCTTCCTAAGTTTGAAGACCAGACATCTGAGGTTTAGTGCTTTCACACACAGTTGATGAACGTTTGAATCTTTTAAACTCCAGAGTTCCTTTCATTGTTTTTTATAGTTGGCAAGTAAAAGCAAGTAAACGACAATCAGCTGTGAAAAAGTTAAAATCATCAGTGACTCTTTTCATTTGGTTGTGAGATGTTGGACAACAATTTATATGTATTGTGACTTGAGGTCCACTTACTAGCTTTCTCCGCACCTCATGGTCATCATTAGCCGCCTGGGTTACCTGAGTTACCTGAGCACAGACTCACCTGTAGTGGATCTGCCAAAAAAGACTTCAGATGATGTTTAATAAATCTTCAGCTACGAAACAACACAGATGTTTACAGATGTGAACTGCGCAGCGCCACCACTGAATGAGGGGACGCAAAACCAACTGTTTCAGTGATGAGAGTTTGTAGTGAAGTCTGAAGGCTGAAACCCATCAGAGCTGAAGAACTGGTGGAGGAGAAGAAACCTGACAGACCTTATTCTGAGTTGGTTCCTCCAAAGGCTGAAACATGAAGTTCAGGGTGTCGATATTTGTGTCCATATTCATTTGTTTTATGACTTACAATAAGATGAATGATTGTGAATTAAAGGGAAAGTTGTTGTCTGAGTAGTTGTCTCAGTGTCTATCTCTGTGTTTATCTTGTGTCTGTCTCAGTGTTTGTCTCTGTCTCACTGTTTGTCTTAGTGTCTGTCTCTGTCTGTCTCAGTGTTTGTCTCTGTCTCAGTGTCTGTCTCTGTTTGTCTCAGTGTTTGTCTCTGTCTCAGTGTCTGTCTCTTTGTCTCAGTGTTTGTCTGTTTGTCTCTGTGTCTGTCTCTGTCTCTCTCAGTGTTTGTCTCTGTCTCAGTGTTTGTCTGTTTGTCTCTGTGTCTGTCTCTGTCTCAGTGTCTGTCTCTGTTTGTCTCAGTGTTTGTCTCTGTCTCAGTGTCTGTCTCTTTGTCTCAGTGTTTGTCTGTTTGTCTCTGTGTCTGTCTCTGTCTCTCTCAGTGTTTGTCTCTGTCTCAGTGTCTGTCTCTGTTTGTCTCAGTGTTTGTCTCTTTGTCTCAGTGTCTGTCTCAGTGTCTGTCCATTGGTCCATGACAGCACTGCGGCAGGTTGCCGGTTCGCGTCCCTGCAGAGGGGTGTTTGAAAAGTATCCCGGCGCCGTGCGGGGCGGGGCGGGGTCTCTGTCGGACCTGTTGTGCCTCGGATCCGGATCGTGCGTGTTTGAGTGTCTGCTGGACTCTGGGGGTTTGTTGAAGTTTTCCGAGCCGGTCTGACTCGGCCCGCTGAGCTCAGGTGAGTCTGATCCGGATCACTCGGTCCCTGTTTTCACGTCTCAACTTGTTCCGAGCTGCTGCGGGAGGAAGTGCCAGGCGTGTCCGACGGCGACGCGCCAGACCCCGGCCAGAAATGTGAGCGTTTTAAATGTTCTCGGATGTCTTTCTCTCACTACCTCCGAGAAAAACGAATGAACTTGTGTTCAGAACCGGGACGAGACGTTCTTCAATTCGGCTCCAACTGTTTAATGAAACGTTAGTTTTCTCTGTCGGTGCCGCGGTTTGAACTCACGCAGCCGTTAAACACAAAGCGGCGGAGGATCCGGACCCGCCAGTTTAAAAGTTTAGGTTTCTATAACGGTGTCTGGTCAGTGTGAAGATTTTAAGTCAGATTTTCGGTTTATTTCTGACATTTAGTGTGTGTGTGTGTGTGTGTGTGTGTGTGTGTGTGTGTGTGTGTGTGTGTGTGTGTGTTGGAATGTCAGATATTCGGTGTGTGTGGCTGCAGGCTCAGTCAGGACAGGCTGGAAACACACACACACACACACACACACACACACACAGGAAGTTGATAAACCTGCTTCTTATGAAAACAGATAAAATGATTTCGTGTCATAAAATCTTAAAGCTGCTGTTTGTGGATCAAATGTCACAAAGTCACTTGTTGTGATGTTGATGTGGTTCATTGATCACTGATCAGTTCAGTGTGTGTCAGGGTGCAGACCTGGACCAGCTCAGTCTGTCTGACTGTTGACAGTTGTGTGTTTCTGTCCACTGACAGTGACACATTGATCTTGTTTGTGGACTTAAATTCACCCTTTCCTCTAAACACAGTTAACACTGTTTTTAGGAAACATTTTATTCACTGTGTTTTCAAATGTTTTGCAGATAAAATCAAATCTGTTGAGAACCACTGAATTTTTTTCCATTTGCTCTTAAAGAAATGACTTAAACAATGAGTCGACTGACATCAGAAGCACGTGTGAAATGTTTTCAGTGAAAGATTTGCCTGAATAACCACAACTGTTAACATGTGCATAGAAGAAACAACACATCAGTGTTACTTCTTCATCATCGTCGTCGTCATCATAATAACTGGTTGGTTGATTGGAGTTCTGGTCATGTGTCACTGCTTGTTGTTGTGTTTTAAATCGTGTTTTGACCATGGATCGAAAATGACGACCAAAGTGAATGAAGTTTGTTGTGAGGTGAATCATGTGTTGAGATGAAGATTGAAGCTCTGAGTGTTGACGATGTTTCACACAATTTCTTGTTCATGTGTTTCTTTGTATAAAAATTAAATTCTTGCTCCTGCTGGCTGATTTCTCCTGACAGTCACTGTTCAGGGTCACGCAGATAAAAATGATCATTTTTACAAACACACACACAGACACACACACACGCATACTGATGGTCATGTAGCCTGTATGAAACAGCATCAGTGACATCATCATCTATGTGATGAAGATTATTTAACTGAAACGTCCATTTGACTAATCCGAAGGATTTAGTCTGAGTCCAGATTCAGATTACTGCTTAATCACCTCTAATCTACACACACACACACACACAGTGTTAATGTGCTGTAATCTGCAGGTTTAGCGCAACGTCTTCACACAGTCTGACTGAACTGGACTCACACCAGTGAGTTCACATCAGGCTCTGTTCAAACAACATTAGCACAGAAGCTACTTCCTTTTGAGGCTTTTTTGGACATGTGAGTCCGACTCATTTTCTGTTTCTGGAAAACTGTCAGAGTCACAAACAGGTGAATTTATGCAGATTCGTGTTTTCATGTCTTATCAAACACCTGGAGACGTCTGATTGGCTCGTCTGAGCTTCTTTCTTCTTTTGTCTGAAAAAACCCCCCAAAACCAATGTTCTACCAATCACATTCAGTCGGGTCTTAAAGACGCAGATTGTTTGATAAGATAAGATATTCCTTTATTCATCCGACAGTGGGGAAATTCACATTGCACAGCAGCAAAGACGATAGAGCAGTTAAATAGTGAGAAAGAACAATTTAAACAGGCTAAAAAAGATAACAAATTTACATGAGAATATTTACAATTTGCAAATGTGAATGAAATATGTAACCAGTATAGAGACTATGGGCTGGAATTATGATGCTATGAAATATTAAATACTAAATATTGCATATTGAAATTAACTGAATTAAAATATTGCACAGTGAAAAATATTGCACAGTGAATGGAACTGACACAGATGTAATGACATAATGTATAGTCTGTTGGGAGCAGTGCTGGTTGTACAGTCTGACAACTGCAGGAAGAAAAGACCTGTGATATCGCTCCTTCACACACTTCAGGTGAAGCAGTCCATCGCTGAAGGAGCTCTCCAGAGCTGTTAAAGTGTCCTGCAGGGGGTGGGAGTCATTCTCCAACATGGATGACAGCTTAGCATCATCCTCCTCTCTCCCACCACCTCCACTGGGTCCAGGGGGCAACCCAGTGCAGAGCTGGCCTTCTTCATCAGTTTGTCCAGTCTCTTCCTGTCCGCAGCAAGCTACTCCATAGAAAATGGCTGATGCCACAACAGAGTCATAGAAGGTCTTCAGGAGCGCCCCTTGCACTCCAAAAGACCTCAGTCTCCTGAGCAGATAGAGTCTGCTCTGACCTTTCCTGTGAAGTGCAGCAGTGTTGTGAGTCCAGTCCAGTTTGTTGTTGAGGTGAACACCCAGGTACGACGTTCACTGGTGTTGGAGGGGAGTGAGTGTGTCTGCGGAAATCCACCACCAGTTCTTTGGTTTTCCCCACATTGATCAGGTGGTTCCGCTGGCACCAGTTCACGAAGTCCTGTGTCAGTTCTCTGTATTCCCTGTCGTCCCCATCTGTGATGAGGCCGACGATGGCAGAGTCATCAGAGAACTTCTGCAGGTGACAGGTTGGTGAGTTGTATGAAAGTCTGCAGTGTAGAGGGTGAAAAAGAATGGAGCAAGGACTGTTCCCTGCGGGGCCCCTGTACTGCAGACAACCGTGTCTGACACACAGTCCCATGTCCTCACATACTGGACGGTTGGTGAGGTAGCCCAGGATCCAGGATGTGAGGTGCAGCCTCGTCGGACCATCTCTTCACTGTGCAGGACACAGCTGGCTGCCTGTGTACCAGAGGTTTGTACACAGGCTGGAGATGAACCAGGTTGTGGTCTGATCTTCCCAGGGGAGGAAGGGATGATGAGGTGTTTGCCTCCTTGGTGTTGGCATAACTCAAGTCCAGTATTTTATTGTCTCTGGTGCAGCATGTGATGTATTGGGTGAAGGTGGGCAGAGTGAAGGATGGAGAGGCATGGTTGAAGTCCCCAGAGAGGAGAAGGAGGGCCTGTGGATGTTGGGTCTGCAGCCGGCCCGTGACAGAGTGGAGGACATCACAGGCCGCCTCAGCGTCAGCAGAGGGGGGAATATACGCAGCTATCGCGATAACATGCGAGAACTCCCAAGGCAGATAGTATGGCCTCATGCTAACGGCTAACAGTTCAATGTCCTTACAGCAGAGTTGCTCCTTAATAGTGATGTGCCCAGAGTTACACCATCTATCATTCACAAACACTGCCAGCCCTCCTCCTTTCCTCTTACCGCTCTCCTTCATTCTGTCCACCTGCAGTAGCGTATATTCATGTAATGTGACGATCGTGTCCGGGGTCTGCAGGGTGATGCTGCACTCCCGGTACTCCCTCTGGTGTCGGGTCAGCCCCGCTAACTCGTCCATCTTGTTGTGGAGAGATCTTACATTCCCCATGGTGATGGACGGGAGGACCGGTCTGTATCTTCTCCTCCTGTCGCGGCGCTGGGCTCCGACACGGTTCCTCGTCTTCTCCTCTTTACCTCTCAGGGAACCTCGGGCCTCTCGTCCGGTAGCACCACTGTGTTGCGGAGCGCCAACAGCTGGTCCTGACTGTAAACAATAGGGCAACGGCTGCGCACAGGGGCCCCAGACACGGACGTAAACATTGTAGAAAATGAATGAAAAATGCCAGCTCAAACACAGTCACTTTGGTGGACATGTTGAACTGAGCATTCAGGAACAGGTTGATCAGGTTTCATCCAGACAACTTCCTTCTAGCATCCAGACAACCACCCAGTAGCATCCGAGTTGTCTCCTTGAACTCTGCGGCTCATGGTCAAGAATGAATCAATCCAGAGACACAAACACCAAATAAACTCAGATCAGATCTTAAATGTGGAGCTCGTGGTTCATCGAGAGTTTCTGGCTGACAAACATCAAACTGACCTGAGATCAGATGTTTCTCTGTTTGTTGTTTGCTGTTTTTCTTTTCAGCTGGAAGATGAACAGATGGAGACTTTGTTTGAGTGGAAGTTTCCTTTAACCCTGAACAAAAGTGTGTGAGTGTGTATCAGTGTGTTTGTGTGTGTGAGAGTGAGTCAGTCAGTCTGATTAGCAGTCAATTTCTGATACAATCTGCTCGACCATCTGTTTAACTCAACTTTACACTCTGTTCTGTGTGTGTGTGTGTGTGGCTCCCGGGAGTATGTTGTCACATGTATTATGTATGTTCACATACAGTACACTGATGCACCCACTGACACACACTAATACACACACACACACACACACACACTGATACACATGTTGATGCATACTGACACACTGTGTGTGTGTGTGTGTGTGTGTGTGTGTGTGTGTGTTGGTTCGCTTATGTCCAAATTGAGGATACACACTGGACTCAAGACCAGTTGATTCGGGACAGCGGTGCAATTGGGGACAAAAAGTGGTGTCTTCAATTTGGAAAACTGTGATTTTTAGGTCAACAGTTAAGGTTATTGTTAGGTTAAGGTCAAGTAGTCCTTCAGGTTAGTCTCCAGGAAATGAATGCAAGTCTATGTAAATTCCCCAAAAGTGACATAAGTAAAGACTGTGTGTGCTTGTTGGTGTGATTCATCTGTTCCTGCAGATGAAAGAGTTGCTGGTTTGATTCCTCAGGGACTCTCAGCCAGCGGCCGCCTGCTGCTGATCTGAACCACAAGAGGACTCACACACACACACACACAAGCTCACACACACACACACACACACACACACACACACACACACACACACACCGTAACTCTCTTCCTCTTGGCTTGTCCATTGAAATTGGATGATGACCTTTAATGGTGAGATCCAGTTCTGTCCTGGACCCACAAGCTCTGCTGCAGGTGGGGCATGTGCTGTATTTGTGCTGGTAGCTGAAGTTGTGACAGCCTTTGCTGTATTTCCCTTCGCTCTCTTCTGCTTGTCCTCTCCATCCCTGGTCAGTTGTCAGCGAGTGGTTCACCAGCAGGAACATGTTTCACCTGATCTTCATCTGATCCTTTTGGTTCTTCTTCGGCCCCACAGCTGAGTGTTGACTCCAGCAGCTGACATGAGGGAATCCTCATCATGGCCTCAACACTTACTGTATTTCAGTGTGAGTGATAGTTCCCAGGATGCACTGGAGGAAGCTTATGTGGAAGCGCTCTAAGGACTTGATGTGATGGCTTTTGGTTAGTCAAGCTTCTCAGCTATGATGGAAGCTATGAAGATTCTTGTTGTGAAAGTCTCTGTGCTGAAGTCTCCCAAAGCAGCTGATGCCTGTTTAATAAGGCTCTGGATGTTGTTGTCAATGCCACTATCCTCCGAAGGCTCCCCAGCTGTACCCCAGTTACGATTGGGTCTTTGGAAGACCCCTGTTACGTTTGGGTCTTTGGAGTACCATAGTTGTTTTGTCCGGACTGTGGCCCAGGGAGTTCTCACAAATGTAATTGGTTGGGATCAAAGTGACAAGTCTGGATCACATGAGGAAGGTGTGACAGGGCCCTGAGTTCCGACAGCTGTTCTGTCAGTGTGTCAGATTCAGTATTCAATGAATGTTAGGTAAATATAAGAATCAGATCTGACTCAGCATCAACAAATAATCAGTCTTGAAGGACTCGGACTGAGACCCTGAATGGAGTACCCTGGTTATGATCTGGTCTTTGGGGTACCCCTCTTAGGATCAGGTCTACAGGAAACCCCAGTTATAATCAGATTTAGATCATGATCAAGTCTTTGGAGTATCCCTGTATGACTGTGTCATTATGGTTATGGTTATTATGGCTATCAATAATAATTAATGATTATCAGAGATAGTTATAATATAATATTATATACAATTATATTAAATTATAGGATCTGCTATACATGAGATCACCTCTGGGCACCACCCTTAAAAAGGGAAAATGATAGCCAATTAGTTGATTCAGTCTTGTTGATTTGGTTTGGAGATGGGTCCGGGCTGGAGTTAACACCTAATTGTGAACAGGAGGACTGTGGGGGCTGGGCTCCTTTGCCCCCACCATGTCCCTTTGTTCTCAGCATGAGACAGTCCCTGAGCTGGAATGCAGTTTTAAGTCACACAATGAACAAATTCATCTGTGGACTTCCAGTGGTTCCAACACTATCATATATGATATCAACATCATATTCAATGTTTTCTTTGTTGGCATTGTCTTCAGTCTCACAGCCTCTAAGATTCACTTTGAGAAACTGGAAACAGCAAGTTTCTGGTACTTTAACTCAAAAAATATTTGAAAGAAAAACGAGAAGGGCCAAGTGAAGATGTGTGGTGACGGTCACGAATCTAAAGTCCAGTCACTTAGCTCACCTGGATCAACCTGGATGACTGACAGCCAAGCGACAAATCTATTATGAAAGATTCAAAGGAAAAAGAATGAAAAGAGTCAATGAAGACGAGTGATTGAGTCTTTTCAGCGATCAGGAAACTCTGTTGTTGTAATTAGAGGAAGCAATTCAGGAACCAGAACTCTCTTTGTTTCTGTATGTTTTCACGCTCACACATTCCCATCTTCTCTTTCAGGGTGTGTTTGATGTTTGTTGATGTTTGTCTGACAACCTGAACCTGGACTCACAGGAGGGGGTGGTTTTTTTTTGGGGCAACCGGAGGATGAGTTGAAACCAACAAGAAACTGACAAAGACGAGAGGATGGGGGCTCGGCACAGGGGGGTCTATTGTTGATCCTGGATTAGGGCGTGGCCTCTTAGCAGATTATAGTAACATACACACACACACATGCTGTTGAGTAGAGTGTGAATGAAGTGTCCTTGATCACACCAACTGCTGAGCCCCCCCCCATCCCCTGTGTGTGTGTCAGATCACACACACATTGGCTGTGTGAGTAGCTGGAGGTGATATTAATAATCCATAAAGAAGCTGGTTTCTCTCGATCGCTCCCTGTGGAATCCCACACACACACACACACACACACACATACACACACACACACACACACACTGTCTCACTGCCTGACAGACAGACAAGATGGTGGAGTCATCACTTTCTGTGTGTTGTTGTAGTTTTACAGCGTGTTTTCATCACAGGAACTTTTCCAGGATCAGTAAAGTATCTAATTATCATATTTGCCTGAAGAGTTGCTGATATTCTTTTCTCTGGAAACATTTAAAGAGCAGAAATAGTTTTATATTACAGGACAATAATGTGTTGAGATATTCTCTCAGTTCAAGTGTGAAAATGTTTTTCATTAACAGGTGATCGTCTCACTGTCGGGTCATCGCAGTACATTTACTCTGTACTTTAAAACACTCTTTAGGTTGTTGTACTTGTCATTTTCATATGCTGCTACTTTATACTTGAGGTTAATATGATGCATTGTTCCACACTTTGTGGACACACAAAGTGGACACACAAAGTGTGTGAAGGAGTGATATGGCAGGTCTTTTTGCAGCTGTCAGGCTGTACAACCAGCACTGCTCCCAGTAGACCACACACCACCATGTTTGTATCTGTGCAATACTCTTTTTCATGCCTGTATATTTATATGTATTCCAGATTCCATTTGCTGTGCAATATTTCATTTCGTTAAATTCAATATTTCATATTTCATATTAAATTCTTCTATGCAAGATCTAATTTCTCATCTCAATTCAATGTCCTGTCCATAGTCTATATACTGGTCATATATGCCATACTCATATTCTCATGTATATCTGTAAATAATCTCATGTAAATCTGTTGAATTTGTAGATACATTATTTTAGGTTGTTTATATTTACATTACATTTTTACTATTTAACTTGCTCTATCATCTTTGCTGTGGTGCAATGCAAATTTCCCCACTGAGGGACGAATAAAGATTTATCTTATCTTGTGGATTAAACTATCCTGCACTCTGAAGAAGTCAGGATTAGCTCCAACTGCACCAGCAACAACATAAAACCCAACAATAATAATAGTCAGAAGTCATAAAAATCAAATATTATTGGTGCTGAAACAATTACTTGACCAACAGAAAATGAATCAGCAACTAATCTGCTGACTTCAGCAGATGAAACAATAATGAAATGAAATTTAGTTGTGGCTCTACATTATAAATATTCTGCAGTGGCAGGGTGGCTGTGGATCAGCGGGTCGTCGGTGGATCGATCCCAGTCTGGATGTCACAGTGTCCTCGGACAAGATCCTGAACCCCAAACTGCTCCTGATGGCTGTTCCATCAGTGTGTGAGTTGTTGACAATACTTCTTTGTAGTTAAGCTTTTTACTGCAACAGAGTATTTTTGCATTGGGATATTTCTACTGTTACCGAAGTAAAGAATCTGAATACTTTGTCCAGTACTGCCAAGGACCCTCACTGCATTTCCACCAGAGGAACCAGAGTCTAAATATAGTCCCGCTGTTCTGTGGGTCCGACTGAGTGAACGTCCTCGACCTATCAGGGGGGAGTGAGCAGGACTGAATGTCCCTGATTGGTCAAACACAAAACTCACTCACACAGCAAACAGACCAGAGTGACTTTGGATAAGAGATGTTGACTGTGCATTGCAATAAATCATGTTATGTAAATGATAAATGGCTGCATTTATGCAGCTTTCAGTTTGAGGACTGGGTTCAGTTTGAGGATTGGGTTCAGTTTGAGGATTGGGTTCTGTTTGAGGATTGGGTTCTGTTTCAGGACTGGGTTCAGTTTGAGGACTGGGTTCTGTTTGAGGATTGGGTTCTGTTTCAGGACTGGGTGGGTTCTGTTTGAGGACTGGGTTCTGTTTGAAGACTGGGTTCAGTTTGGGTTCTGTTTGAGGACTGGGTTCAGTTTGAGGACTGGGGTCAGTTTGAGGACTGGGTTCAGTTTGAGGATTGGGTTCTGTTTGAGGATTGGGTTCTGTTTCAGGACTGGGTTCAGTTTGAGGACTGGGTTCTGTTTGAGGATTGGGTTCTGTTTCAGGACTGGGTTCAGTTTGAGGACTGGGTTCTGTTTGAAGACTGGGTTCAGTTTGAGGACTGGGGTCAGTTTGAGGACTGGGTTCTGTTTGAAGACTGGGTTCAGTTTGAGGACTGGGTTCTGTTTGAGGACTGGGTTCAGTTTGAGGACTGGGGTCAGTTTGAGGACTGGGTTCTGTTTGAAGACTGGGTTCAGTTTGAGGACTGGGTTCAGTTTGAGGACTGGGTTCTGTTTGAGGACTGGGGTCAGTTTGAGCACTGGGTTCTGTTTGAGGACTGGGGTCAGTTTGAGGACTGGGTTCTGTTTCAGGACTGGGTTCAGTTTGAGGACTGGGTTCTGTTTCAGGACTGGGTTCTGTTTCAAGACTGGGTTCTGTTTGTGGACTGGGTTCTGTTTGAAGACTGGGTTCAGTTTGAGGACTGGGTTCTGTTTGAGGACTGGGTTCTGTTTGAAGACTGGGTTCAGTTTGAGGACTGGGTTCTGTTTGAAGACTGGGTTCAGTTTGAGGACTGGGTTCAGTTTGAGGACTGGGTTCTGTTTAAAGACTGGGTTCAGTTTGAGGACTGGGTTCTGTTTCAGGACTGGGTTCAGTTTGAGGACTGGGTTCTGTTTCAGGACTGTGAATCCAGACAGCAGGACGGAGGAGAATAAAAACTGTCTTCATGGTTGAAGTCAGGCGTGTCGCTCTGATGGTCGAGGTTTCCATGGAGACAGTTGTGGTAACCGTGGTGATGAAGAGTGTAGCTGACGGGGAGAAGTGAAGGACCTCAGAATGATAGTAATACCAACATATGTGTGTGTGTGTTTATAATTGGCTGTGATGAAATATTCTCTTTGATGTTGAAGTGAAGTCAAAACGCCTGAAGAACCAGAAACAGTTAGTCAGAAACCAGCCGGTAAAAGTGTTTGAGAAGCCAGTTAGAAAACCAGTCAGTGCTTTAGGAGTGGTTTCAGAAGAGGGGCCATATACGCATGTTTGTGTGCTTGTGTGTGTGTGTGTGTGCGTCACACACATTAAAAGTAAAAATACAGATTGGATCATGTTTAATTTTAACCTAAAAACACGCAGACGGGCTGGAAGGACATTTTAGGCCATGAGTCGTGTCTGCAGGTATTAAGTTCAGTCCATGTTATTTAGTGTTTGTGTTTCTGTGTGTGTTGCTGTGTGAGTGTGTGTGTGTGTGTGTGTGTGTGTTTCCCATGCACAGCTTCAGACAGAAACTCACTTCCTGTGACAAACAGCTGACTTCCTGTCTTTCTTTACTTCCTCTCGGTTTCTGCCCTCCTCTGACGGACAATTTAGAGTCAACTTTATTGGCAGCCGCACACAGCAGCGGTCATCTGGGCAATGTAGTCCTGATGTGTTGATCTGAGGAGTGAATGAGATGAAACTGCTGTGGTGTATCTGAGAATCATTCTCAGACATTTTGATTTACAGTCAAACTGACCAATCACAGTGTTGGTTTGACATTTGATCTGTTCAGAAACACCAGATAAACAGACATGAAACATCAAACATCATATAAGACATACATTTGAAGTATTTTTGCTTTTATTTAAAAGGATCGTCATCAGCTGATGCCCCTGGCAGCAGCTTGTCTTCCTGTGGTCTGAGGTGCATCATGTTCATGTTCATCATGTGCACCTCTAGTGTGTTACATTAAGAAAGCAGTCATTCAGACTTTCTCACCTGTTCATTCTGATATACAATCATTTCTGACTCCCAGTGAGTCAAAGGTTGAATTAGTCTCGACCTGTTAGACTGGCGTATTTAAAGGGGGCAGCTGTTCCGATGATTGATGGCACGATGAATGATTTGTTCTGCTGAAATGACTGTGTAAGATCCTACATTTGATGCTGTTGCTGAAGGATGTGACTGTGTTTACAACACTTTTCTCTGCTGGTAACCACAAGAATTTTCAATGCACCCAGTCCATGTTTGTTCTTATGGGGCAAAGTAAGAGGAGAGCAACAGTCCAGGGTGCTTAAAAATGAAGCCTTTTAGTTTACCAATGAAACGATCATAATCAGTGACATCAAATCCACTGGACCTGCCATTGTTAGTCATCTCAGTTGTGTAATGGCGGAGCAAGTGGAGTAGTTGTGTCTGTAGATGGGTTGAAATCTCGTGTTGAAACCATTACAGTCAAAGTAATCTTGTACTATTCTCCCTGTCAGTTTAGTGAATGCTGGGAGCAACAGTGTGGTCTGCTCTTCTGCCCAGTAAATATTCATGTGGCATCTTTGGTTCAGGGATTTTTAAAATTGAAATAATTGGCTATATTAAATGGTTTGGTTTAAAACCTGCCATCAGATTCCACAAAAGCAGAACTTTCAGTTTCCTCTCTCCACATTACTTCAGTTACAGTTTTGCAGAGTTCTTTACCATCTTGTTTTACGATATTTTTATATCATATAAGATAAGATAAGATAAACCTTTATTCGTCCCACATTGGGGAAATTTGCATTGCACAGCAGCAAGGAGATAGAACAAGTTAAAAATGAATATAAACAAGCTGAAAAAAGTATTTACAAATACTGCGCTTGAATTTAATGGAATGGAGTATTGCACAGCAAATGAAAACTGGAATAAATATACAGATATGAAAAAAGAGTATTGCACAGATACAAACATGGTGGTGTATGGTCTATAGGGAGCAGTGCTGGTTGTACAGCCTGACAGCTGCAGGAAGAAAAGACCTGCAATATTGCTCCTTCACACACTTCAGGTGAAGCAGTCCATCGCTGAAGGAGCTCTCCAGAGCTGTTAAAGTGTCCTGCAGGGGGTGGGAGTCATTCTCCAACATGGATGACAGCTTAGCCATCATCCTCCTCTCTCCCACCACCTCCACTGGGTCGAGGGGGCAACCCAGTGCAGAGCTGGCCTTCTTCATCAGTTTGTCCAGTCTCTTCCTGTCCACAGCAAGCTACTCCATAGAAAATGGCTGATGCCACAACAGAGTCATAGAAGGTCTTCAGGAGCGCCCCTTGCACTCCAAAAGACCTCAGTCTCCTGAGCAGATAGAGTCTGCTCTGACCTTTCCTGTGAAGTGCAGCAGTGTTGTGAGTCCAGTCCAGTTTGTTGTTGAGGTGAACACCCAGGTACTTATAAGATGTCACCATCTCGATGTCCATTCCCTGGATGTTCACTGGTGTCGGAGGGGAGTGAGTGCGCCTGCGGAAATCCACCACCAGTTCTTTGGTTTTCCCCGTGTTAATCTGGAGGCGGTTCTGCTGGCACCAGTCCATAAAGTCCTGTGTCAGTTCTCTGTATTCCCTGTCGTCCCCATCTGTGATGAGGCCAACAATGGCAGAGTCATCAGAGAACTTCTGCAGGTGACAGGTTGGTGAGTTGTATGAAAGTCTGCAGTGTAGAGGGTGAAAAGGAACGGAGCAAGGACTGTTCCCTGCGGGGCCCCTGTACTGCAGACAACCGTGTCTGACACACAGTCCCGTGTCCTCACATACGGTGGACGGTTGGTGAGGTAGTCCAGAACCCAGGATGTGAGGTGCAGGTCCACCCCTGTATTCTACAGCTTGTCCCCCAGAAGTGCTGGCTGGATGTTATTGAACGCATTGGAGAAATCAAAGAACATGATTCTCACAGTGCTCCCAGGTTTCTCCAGGTGAGAGAGGGCTCTGTGCTGGAGGAAGATGACGGCGTCGTCCACCCCGATGCCAGGCTGGTAGGCGAACTGAAGTGGGTCCATCGAAGGACCCACCAGGGGGCGGAGATGAGCAAGGACCAGCCGCTCCAGGGTCTTCATCAGGTGGGATGTTAAAGCCACCGGCCTGTAGCTGCTGAGGTCCTTGGGGTGTGGCATCTTGGGGACAGGTACCATGCAGGATGTCTTCCACAGCTGTGGCACCCTCCCCAGCTTCAGGCTCAGGTTGAAGATGTGCTCCACAACCCCGCACAGCTGGTCTGCGCAGGACTTCAGGAGCCTGGAGCTGATGCTGTCTGGACCCGCCGCCTTCCTCTCCTTGGTCTTCTGGAGCTGGTTTCTCACCTGGGTTGTTGTGAGGGTCAGGTTGGAGCAGGGGGTCTATGTGCTGGTGGGTGTGGGAGGGTGGGTTGAACTGATGAGCTGAGCAGTGGGAGGTGGCTGTGGGCAGAGAGTTGCAAGAGGGGAGGTGGGGGTGGAGCAGTCCACTCGAGGTGTCGATGAGGGGGGTTGCAGCAGGGAGGGCTGGGCCAGGGGAAGGGCAGATGGCTCTCCCATCCAGCTCCCTCTGCACAGCCTTCAGCTCCTCCTTATTTACTTAAAGACCCTCTTCTTCTCCTTAAGGAGAGCCTTTATGTCTGGAGTAATCCATGGTTTGTTGTTGGAAAAACACCGTACAGTCCTGGTGGGTACAGTGTTATCCACACAAAAGTTAATATAGTCTGTGATGCAGTCTCTGCGGACCATCTCTTCACTGTGCAGGACACAGCTGGCTGCCTGTGTACCAGAGGTTTGTACACAGGCTGGAGATGAACCAGGTTGTGGTCTGATCTTCCCAGGGGAGGAAGGGCTGATGAGGTGTTTGCCTCCTTGGTGTTGGCATAACTCAAGTCCAGTATTTTATTGTCTCTGGTGCAGCATGTGATGTATTGGGTGAAGGTGGGCAGAGTGAAGGATGGAGAGGCATGGTTGAAGTCCCCAGAGAGGAGAAGGAGGGCCTGTGGATGTTGGGTCTGCAGCCGGCCCGTGACAGAGTGGATGACATCACAGGCCACATCGGCGTTAGCAGAGGGGGGAATATACGCAGCTATTGCGATAACATGCGAGAACTCCCAAGGCAGGTAGTATGGCCTCATGCTAACGGCTAACAGTTCAATGTCCTTGCAGCAGAGTTGCTCCTTAATAGTGATGTGCCCAGAGTTACACCATCTATCATTCACAAACACTGCCAGCCCTCCTCCTTTCCTCTCACCGCTCTCCTTCGTCCTGTCCGCCCGCAGTAATTTAAATCCATGTAGTGTGATGATCATATCCGGGGTCCGCGGGGTCAGCCATGTCTCCGTAAACACCATGATGCTGCACTCCCGGTACTCCCTCTGGTGTCGGGTCAGCCCCGCTAACTCGTCCATCTTGTTGTGGAGAGATCTTACATTCCCCATGGTGATGGACGGGAGGACCGGTCTGTATCTTCTCCTCCTGTCGTGGCGCTGGACTCCGGCACGGCTCCCCCGTCTTCTCCTCTTTATTTCTCAGGGAACCTCGGGCCTCTCGTCCGGCAGCACCGCTGTGTTGCGGAGCGCCAACAGCTGATCCCGACTGTAAACAATAGGGCCTCGGACGGCCCCCCAGACACGGACGTAAACATTGTAAAAAGTGAGTGAAAATGCCAGTACAAACACAGTCACAATGGTGGACATGTTGACCTGGGCATTCAGACGCATAATCCCATGCAGAAAATGTTAAAAAGACTGAAACTAGAAAGGAAAAAGCTCAACGAGGAACGAGAGCAGCTGTAGCAGGCAGCCACTAGAGCAGTGGTGCCAACAAACTGTATTTCTTTTTCATCCTTTTGTTCAGTTTTTACATTTGACAATATTTTAGTCTGTCTTCCACATTCTGGATTTGGCTTCATCTCTCTTTTTCATGAGGTCTTTGAGTAACCAGGGTTATGATCCGTTACTCCTTCATCCGTGGAGACGGTCTGGATTTGACTGTGCACTTTTTCATGGGAGCTTGTTTGTCAGCAGTCCTCTAGATGTCCTGCCATAAAACTCCAGGAAGTCCCTCACATCCCCTTTGGGGATCTAAAAAGCAGCTCCAAACCTGTTCTGGTCTTTCTTCGTCTGTTCGGTTTGTGATGAGCGAGGATCTCCTGGTCAGATCTTCAATGTCCTCATCTCGTCAGAGGTTTAATGATAGATTTTAATGATCTCTTGATCTTTCCTCTAGTTTGGGATTTTGTGAAATTTCCAGGTTTGGACCAGCAAGTTAGACTCACCTCTTCTTTCTTTTTTTTTTTTAACCCAAATTTAAGGATTTTCCTTGAATGTGGGGTTTGTCTCCAAAAGTTTGTGAATTTTAGTGTTTTTTCTTACCAAATTTATTGTGGTTTTACACAGATTTTGTGTCTGCACCAGTCATTTTTACATGGATGTTTGGGTTGGATCTTACCTGAATTTTGGTTTCGAATTTTGGGATCTTCGTCCAGATTTTGGGCTCTCTAGCTAAATTCCATGTCATGGACCTGAATCTTTGTGTTGTGTGTTACCAGAATTTGTTGGGAGTTTACCTGAATTTTTTGGTTTGTGTAATTTTGAAATTTTGTTTTCCTTCCTTCCACTAAACAAATGAGAGACAACAGAGTTCAGTTGTATATTTAATACATCGCGATGATGTTGTTGAACACTGCAGCCAGTCGGGGATGAAACCAGGACTCTTCTGGTTCTTATACTGGTTTCTTTTGTTGTCTTCAGCTCAGCGAAGTCTCATGAGACCGCTGAGTGACATCAGCTGATGGGACCTGTTCAAGGCCTGCTGCGTATTTAAAAGTAAGCTGAACCATTGATGTGAACTTTATTGAAAACAGCATCTTGAACAGTTTTTATTGAAACCTCCAGGCTTTGACAGTGTCTTTATTGAAATGGGCTCTGCTAACAAAAACTGCCTGAACAAAAGAACTGAATTTAAATGAACTTTATTGAAAGGCTGGGGGTGAACAGTTTTAATGAACAGTCAGGCTTCAACAGAGAGGCTTTATTTAAACACAGTCTGTGAACAAAGAGGAACAAAATGGCAGGATGAAGCTTAATGAAAAGACTGAGTTCATTCAACGCATTCAAAAAACTTTATTGACAGCACAGAGCTTCAGTGTTTACAGTCACTTACTACATTCAGCCCTTATACAGCAGTCAGGATGCAGAAATGATCGTATTTGTATGATAGGTTAGCTCTTTGTACGATGCCGATCAGTAATTCTTACAACTCCTAAATGTACGATCATTTCAACATGTCATGGTTTCATAGTTGGTTCCGTAAGAGCGACATGTTATTGAGCCGATTTGGATCCAACCTGATGTTGTGTCATGTCAATAATGTATTACAGAGAACTGACCCTGGATCTGCCATTAATGGTCCAATCTAATCTGAGCTGACAAACCCTTTGTTTGAGCTCAAACCAGCGTTTGTCTTCTTTATCCTCGAATTTGTCTTGTTGAAAAATGTCGCTGTAGGTGAGTATTGGTGGGATGCACAGTGAGTCCTGGAGTCTGCAGAAGAAATCCCGGCCTGGAGCCGCTGTCATTCAGAGATGTTGACAGCGCTGCAGACTGCATTTAAAATGTGTGATAGTTTCCCCTTAAAGACGATCATTCTGTAAACTTTGTATGATTGTTTGGTTTTCAGTGTGAGGTAACACTGAGAAACAGAGAGTGGAGAATCCTGATGAGGCTCTGTTGGTGTGTGTTCGAGCTACTGTACAGAGACAAAGATGACAGGCAGTAATCGTGTGTGTGTGCGTGCGTGCGCGTGTGTGTGTATCCTGCTGTTTGCAATGAAGGAGGAAGTTCCTCCTGTGTGATAGAATGAGCTGTATTTACTGTCTCTCTGTTTCCATTTCCTCTGTTGGTACTGACTACCTCTTCCTTCCTCTCTTCCTGTCTGTCTGTCTGTCTGTCTCTCTGTCTGTCTGTCTGTCTGTCTGTCTGTCTCTCTGCCTGTCTGTCTCTCTCTCTGTCTGTCTGTCTGTCTGTCTCTCTACCTGTCTGTCTCTCTCTCTGTCTGTCCGTCTGTCTCTCTGTCTGTCTGTCTGTCTCTCTGTCTGTCTGTCTGTCTCTCTCTGTGTCTGTCTGTCTGTCTGTCTCTCTGCCTCAAAACAGAATCTCACCTTTCACCTGAAATGTTCATGGTGTCGGTTGAGTTGATTTTTGATTGAATCAGTAGAATTTGGTCTTTGCTCAGGTTTTTGTCACTGATCAATATGAAGCAGAAATGAAAGTCAGACTTTGTGGATGTTTTTCTGTTTTCATGGAGCTCCGGTCTTTGTGCTAAGCTCGGCTGAACTTGCATCAAGGTCAAGTTCTTTTATTGCCTCCTGGAGCCGGTTTGATGCTGCACAGAAAACAGTCATAAAAAACATGTCACATGTTATTAAAATACAACAAACTCTCACAACAGTAAGAATAATCCAGATACACACAGACATGGAACACACATGTTACAGACACACACATGTTACAGACACACACATGTAAACCTGAACACACAGAGATGAGACAGAGCTGTTCCTTCACCCCCAGTTCAGATTACAGACTGTTGAATAATGTGCTGTCACTGACACTGAAGATTATACAGTCTGAGAGAGAGAGTGTGTGTGTCACTGCGTGTGTGTGTGTGTGTGTATAATTGGTATCTTGGAGTGCAGCTGTCTTCAGTCACTGGCATCAGTTACACCCCCAACTTAGAAGCACACGTATATTAACACACACACAGATGTTTGTAGTTCTGTAGTTGTGAGGACTCTTGTTGATGTTATGGATTCCCCAACTGAATACTGAAGCCGACTCTGAACCTGATTCTAACCCTCAAACCAGATCTGAACCCTCAAACAGTCGTCTGAAGGTCTGTCTGAAAGGCCTCGTCTTTACTCCCAAGGTCTAAAACCCTTGATTGGTCCACATAAAGATACATAGATGTGCAAGTATACACACAAACACACACCTTTCCACAATTAATAGATTAATTGAATGAACCTTTATTTACACTCTGATCCACATTAATTCATTCATTACTGATTAATAATTTCAATTATGAAATGTTAAAAAGTGGCCGCTCACAGTCATCTTGGAGATGTTGATGTTTGTCTGACCAACAATCCAGAAGCCAAAGATTCATCTGTGTGTTATATAAGAAAAACACTGTGGGGAACAGATGTGTTACAGACATGTTTTATATGTTCTAACATTTTAGATCTTAAAGGGATTTAACAGGTAAAAGTTTCAGTGAGACGAACGTCTCAACAGAGACGTAAAGACAACATGAAACAAGCTCCACTGAGTCAAGCAGTTTAATGATGGAACGACTCGATTTACTTTGACAAAATCTAAACTGAAAGCTGATAAATTCTGATTGTAGCCTCTGAGTGTCACAGCCAACCCACAGAGTCCGGACAAAATCTGACCACTGATGAGTCAGACTATGACTCTGCTGCTGATTTACAGTGTGAAAACAGAACCAGCTGTTAGGCCTCGTTCATTTGAACCCTGATTTGTCCAGAACCAGAGTTGAACCAGCTCTGACTCAGATTTCCTGTTTTACCTGAACCTTCCAGCTGATTTATGGACACCAAGAGAAGTTCTCTTTACATTCAGTATTTCTCACTGAAACTCTGAGCACTATTTCCTCCCTCACGAAAAGATGATTTCTCAAACATTTGAGATCCGTGTTTATTAGTTAACAGTCTTCTTCTTCGGTATCTTTGCTGGCATGCGACCTCAGCCTGTGGATTGGTGGAATAGTGTGACACCATTGGTGGGACTCTGTATCGTGCCACCTGAGTAAATGACCAACGTGTTGTGACAAAGACAGCACGTTAGAAAACCATGTTTTTCCACTGAACTTCAGTAAAATCCTGTTTTATACCTGATTTGTAGCTACAGTAAAACCAGTAAGATCATTTCTAAAAGACTCTGATGTCATCTGCACCAGGAAGATTGAAGATGTTCACACAAAGAGACGCGTGAGTCAAACAAAATGTGGAGCTCCAAAGCACCACCGCAGGTCTCAGGACTCCACCGGGGTTTGAACGTGGGTCTGATTCAGTCTGAACACCTGCTAAAAGTCCCAGCATGCTCCCTGATCCAACCCTGCAACGTCTCCCGCTCAGCTGAGTATTTCAGCCAGCGAATGTGTTCGTACTCACACGAGTCGTTCTCTCGTTTTCGCACCGGTTGTCATTTCCCTCTTGCACTGTGGACAAATCTTGTGCAGCGCACGGGAAGGAGAAGAACAACACAGGAAAAGCTACATGTGACTGTTCTGATAAAAAATGTTGGACGTGTGTTGTTTTCTTCTCTTCTTTATTTCTACTTGCAAAAATGTATTACCTGATTATCAGCGTGTTTTGAAGGAGGCAGAGCCGGAAGTGATGCTAGTGAGAAGCAGGAAGTGACGTACACAGTGAACCTTTGAGTGTTAGAGTCATCTGGAGGAAAGATATGCATCAAAGCTCTGAGACCTCTGCACATATAGCTGAGTGTGTGCGTGTGTGTGTGTTCCATATATGCAGATTACAGCTCTATAATGTCTCAGTTTGCAGAGTTACAACCATCAGATTAACTCCACAGATTATTGAATGAAGGCAGGCATCCTAATCTACCGACTGTGTGTGTGTGTTTCAGGGTCAGGTTTAATAGGGATTAAATCGACTGGTGGCCTATTTGGAGGCTTCAGTTTTAATTTTTTGCACAGAAAATAAAAAAAGAGAAACAGGAGAAATAGTCGAGGTATTCCGATCAAATTTTAGATGAACCTCTGCATTGATAGCTGATTTGATATGATACGATTTAGTTCAGCTGTGATTCAAACACTGAATCAGTAAAGGTGTGCAGTGAAACAGGAGGAACTATTTGTTCAGCCTGTGAGGAAGAGGAACTTTTCAGGGAGAAGCTGCAGACTGTTTATCTCATCTAATCAGACTTTATGTGTCTGTATGTGATGATTGTACATAAGCAGCCGGACGGAGTTTGGTTACAGGAGGCTGAACAAATCGTGTTTGCTTTCTGTAACTTTGGCATCACAACACGCGTTGTTGTTAATTGAGGTTTGTGGCTTTCGACTGTCGGCATCAGCAGCAAAGTACAGATGTGATGTCAGACACATGACACCACAATGAGCATCATTTACTGATGCGTCTTTCCTATACAAAGATTAATTTAAAAAAAAAAAATCACTTCAGCACAAGTGAGCATCACACGTTCTTGTAATACCAACTGTGACCACTAAGAGCTGCTCCTGGGGGAGGTCGCTTTGACACAGTCATATTTCTGTTCGGGTCACACAAACTGACATACAATGACAAAGATCTGTTTTTCACAGTGAGTTCAGAACCCACTGGAACCTCCACAGGTCCCAGAAACCCCAGCAGTCAGATCAGTTGAACCGGTGTGTTCCAGCTGACAGCAGTTGAGGTCACTCAGGTTCACTCTCTTGCTGCAGCTCTCTGACCTTTGACCTGATTTCCAAAATAAAAGTTCTGCCTTCTCTCAAGACAAATATGAAAACAGTCCTTTTGGTTGTTGTACATGTTCTAGTCTTTTCTAGTCTTTTGTGAATTTCCCCACTGTGGGACGAATAATGGTATATCTTATCTTCAGTACCAGATTCTCTGTGTGTGTTTCCTCACTGAGCCTCAGTGGATAGATTCATCCTGTGCATGTAAACCTACAGATGACTGTCAGGGTGAAGAGCTCCATCTCATCAGACTAACTCATCTGAACTTAGTCCTCCGTGTTATGAGGAGATCACAGGAGGAAAGATTACGCTCAGCAGCTTCTCTTTACATGGACATTCAAAACGTGAACCTTAAATATCATGTTTGTTCATATATAAAATAATTAATCCTTCGGATTCCTGTCTGCAACACAGTTTGTTCTTCTGACATAAAAGCAGATCAGAGCTGTTAGTTATTCAAATATTTGCTGATGAGTCTCTGATGATGCAACACAGAGAAATACTGACACACACACACACACACACACACGCGCACAGACACACACAAACACCGACTGTTGTGACCTGTTCAGAGGCTTCAGGATAAAAATCAACAGTTTTAAATCCCTGTTCCTTCTGTTCTTTGTGCATAGAATAATAACAACTAACACACTTGTGTTTCAACATAAAAGCACCAAACTGAAATAATCAAACTCTTTTAACTGGACTGTGACTCCAGCACTGTCAGACGTAACAGAGAGTTCCAGTCCTGCGTTTGTGTTGGAGGCTGAGTTGAAGACAGAAGCTGCTCTGAGGTCTAGACATCCAGCAGCAGCTGAACATACTGAGACTGCTGGGTTCTGTCTTTCAGTGTCCTTTGGACTCAGAGACACCTCACTGATGTCACTGATGCTCAGTAGATGATACCACTGATGTTCTGGGAAATTTGAATCAGCTGCTGCAGAGTCCTCCTGTCCTGAACCGAGTCCAGACCATGATGCCAGTTTGTGATGTTTCTAGTCAGGGTGTTTTCTGTTCTTCTTCTGTACATTAACAAGAACTTGACACAGGAAGTTTGTCTTCTTAAGTTTCCTTAAGAAATCCACTCATTTCTGAGTCTGTACCAGGTGGAGATGTTCGATGTCAGACAGGTTCTCTGTAACACTGATTCCCAGGAACCTAAAACTGTCCACCTGTTCCACCCCAGCTGCTCTGATGTAGACAGGACTGTGTGTCTTTGTATTTGTGTTTTTGGGTTTTGCTGATGTTGAGCAGTAAGTTGTTCTCTGTTCACAACTCCTCAATTGTGGATCTGAATTCTCATTGTTGTCGTCCACAAACTTCACAACAGAGTTCAGGCTTGTAGTTGTGGGTGTACAGTGTTAACAGGAGGGGGCTGAGCACACAGCCCTGGGGGACTCCGGAGTGGAGGACGTGGGATCCAAACTTCATCTGGATGAATGGAAACAGCAGCAACAAACACACTGGAGAATTCTCTGAGCAGATAATATGGTCGACTTCTAAAAGATTTGACATCTGGGAAAAAGGTCCTGCAACTTTGAGGACCAAACTTCAGTGATGTAAACCCAGAGTCCGCCTCCTCTCGCCTTACCAGAGTCTTGTGTTCTGTCAGCGCGGAACATGGTCTGCCCATAAACTGCAGTAGCTTGATTCAGGACCTGATGTTATTATCCTGTAGTTGTTGACATGCTCATGCTGTGTCCTCCTCAGATCACCAGTAAATAGTCCTGATCTCCCTCCTGCTCTCCAGAGGATGAAGCCTTTAGATTTGAATGACCACATGATCTTCCCTGTTGCGCTCCCTCTGGATAATCTGTATACACTGAATTTAGTTAAGAACAGGTGTCAAGAGTATTTGTGACTTTCTATCTTTAGTTCTGCTGCAGGAGAATCAATGTGATGTTTGTGTTTAATGAGAATCAGAGTCTGTTAGCAGACTTTCTGTCCAGGGTTTGAATCCTAGTCATGCTCGTATGATTCCTGTGTTTCTGCCGTCGTGACTCTCAGCAGAACAAACCGTCTCTCTGTAATGTCATATGAAAATGGCAGATAGAG